>CM041533.1:2411845-2427845 GCA_023238725.1 Scortum barcoo | reverse complement strand
ATTACTAAGCATGGCCATGCTTGCAATTTTTTTTTCATGCTGTTATCTTGAGATTACAATTTAATTATCTTGTGATCTCGAGATAATTCACCAGTTATCAGGAGAAATCAGAGTGTGTTTTCCTCTTGTTTCCTTGTGATGTTTGTGTGTTTTTATTTCCAGTTAGTTTCCATCAGCAGGTGTCTGTAGGCTCTGTGGAGATGCTGTGGGGGTCATTATGTACAGTGGGATGGCAAACAGGATGAGCTTAATAATGTCTTCATTATTTCTATATAATATATATAACGGCTTTATTTGAGCAGCTGCTGGCTGAAGCAGAGAGATGGGTCAACCTCTCATCTTTGGAGACTATAAAACCAGGCCTTAATTATTGATCAGTTATGGATCCTCCCTGACAGTCATCACAGTGATCTTGAAGGTTGAAATCAGCTGTGCTCAAATGAACTACACACTCATTTTGGAGTTCAAACACGATTATCCAGTTATCACCAGAAAAACAGCTTTGATATCTCGAGATGACAACATTAAAATATTCATTGCAAGCCATTCCCTGCCTCTATAGGTTAAAGCCTCCAAAATGTGTTCACATTCGTAATCTGCTTTTAAAATCAAAACTTCATGACTTTGATCCCTGTAATGTCAACCTCTGATCCTTCTCCCTTCCTCTCATTACTATTATTATTATGACCATTAATTACATTTCTGATCCATCGCAGGCCGAACTCCTTCGTCATGATCACGGCGAACCGCGTCCTGCACTGCAACGCCGACACGCCTGAAGAGATGCACCACTGGATCACCCTGCTGCAGCGCTCCAAAGGAGACACCCGCGTCGACGGCCAGGAGTTCATCATCCGAGGTGACAACGCAATCACTTAACGTCGCTTTACTCTTCATGTCTTTCGAGGGCTGGAGTCTGTCCAGATTTCCTGCAGCAGAGCAACAACACACAGATGTGAACCATGTCAGTGTGGGTTTGTTGTGGTGACTAATTGTGATGGTTTTTCATTTGTTTAAAAAAAAAGCAGAAAATGCAGAAAAGTTATTGTTGATATTAGATAAAAGTATGTCAAAGTTCTGCTTTGCAAAATGTAAAAATGCAGGTTTACATATGTAGCTGCTTACACCAAACTCCATCACACTTTTACACAATTTCCTGAATTTAAGAAGGCAAAATGTGACAAAAATATGCCAGTTATTTTGTGTAGTTTGCAAGTTTTAGCTCATTAACCTGCAGAAACCTGTATGTTAGTGTGTGTGAGTGAATGGCGTGACTGGCATGTATTGTAAACCACTTTAAGTGGTCAGAAGTCTTGAAAAGTGCTGTATAAGTACAAGTCCATTCACCATTAACACATGCAACAAGTGCTTTCACACAGAGATTTGATTGCTGTTACCCTGTCAGGCTGACACTGATTATAAAAATGAAAAGACACTCACATCAGATTATTTTTTCTCTAGGCTGGTTACAAAAGGAGATGAAGAACAGCACCAAAGCCTCGCTGAAGCTGAAGAAGCGCTGGTTCCTGCTTACCCACAATTCCCTGGACTACTATAAGAGCTCGGAGCGTAACGCCCTGAAGCTGGGAACGCTGGTGCTGAACAGCCTCTGCTCGGTGGTTCAGCCGGACGAAAAGGTCTTCAAAGAGACGGGTAAGAAAAGGAAACAGCGCAGACTTTGTTTACTTAAATTCCTCAATACATTCTGGTGTCTTACATCTGTGATCTGGATGAAAAAATGCCTTTTTAACCTTCATTTTAAGATCCCAACAAGACACTTCCATGCTTCTCGTTTGCCCTCAAGTCCTTCCTCACTCTCAGAAACAATCACCACGTGGTTTAATATTTCTTCTGGCCGTTCTTCGTGTCGTCCCTCCCGACAGGCTACTGGCTACTGGGCTACTGGAACGTGATCGTGTACGGCCGTAAACACTCGTACCGTCTCTACTGTAAGCTGCTGAATGAGGCCACGCGTTGGGCCAACTCCATCCAGAACGTCATCGACACCAAAGCTCCCATCGACACGCCGACCCAGCAGCTCATCCAGGACATCAAGGTACCAATCAGAGGCTGAAAGACGGCGATGCAAGTCACCGACTAATGAATTAATTTTATAAGTCAGTTTTGGTTTCATTAAAAAAATAGTTCAACTGTGAGAAGAAACTTAGAGGTACTGCTTTCATCTAAATGTGACTATAACCACCATAAATCCAAAATTCAGGCCACATTCTTAAATGATCAGAATGGCAAACACATCCTGCACGCTCCAGATAAAGTTCAAAGTCACACCGAACGCACGCAGAGATGTCGCGCCTCGTTTCAAAACAACCTTCACACCCCCGGTAAACCGTCAGATAATCAACCAGTCGCTCTGCTCTCTGCAGGAGAACTGTCTGAACTCGGAGGTGGTGGAGCAGATCTACAAGAGGAACCCCATCCTCCGCTACAGCCACCACCCGCTGCACTCACCGCTGCTGCCGCTGCCCTACGGAGACATCCACCTCACAGGTGAGTCACATAGTCATTCAGGAGGAAGACCATAATATGAGCAATAGCCCAGTCCAAAGCTGTTTTATTATCAGGGCTGGGGAAATTCTGATACATTTTTTTTATTTCAAACTAAGCGTGTTGTTTAGCGTGATTAATTTTCACATTTCTACATGATGTCTGTGAAGATTGTCAGTCATCTTGATCATGGTTATTTCTCAGTTAGAAGTAAGTAAACTGGACTTTCTCCTCAAGCAAGTTCCGCTTACTTTTTTCTAATTCTTAGAAATTTCTCCATGACAACTGATGTAAAATTAAAAAATTAATTTGTAAGGTACATGTTGTTTGCTGCTAGCAAGGTGAAATTAAATTGATAGATTTTTAAAGGGAGTTTGGTGAGACATTGCGGTTGTCTTGTGGTTTAGTTTCAGGCCAAAAATACATAAAAAAATGTACCCTGTAGTTGAAGTAACGTTATTACACACAGTCATGTGCTATGAGGGGCTACATGAACGCAGACCATCCTAACGTCTTCCCTCTGCCCTGCTCAGCTCTGAGAAACAGAAGCTACACGACGCTGCAGGACGAGGCCCTCAAAGTGTTCAGCTCTCTGCAGCACCTGGAGGGCGTGGCCGACCCGGTGCCCATCATCCAAGGCATCCTGCAGACGGGCCAGGAGCTCAAACCTCTGAGAGACGAGCTCTTCTGTCAGCTCATCAAGCAGACGATCCGGCCGCCGCAGCCCGGCAGCCCTGGGAACCTCTGCAGCTGGAAGATCCTGGCCTGCATGTGCTGCACCTTCATCCCAACCAGGAGCATCCTCAGATACCTCAAGTTCCACCTCAAGAGGTATCAGCAATGTTTACAGATGAATGAAGATCACTACAGATCCAGAAAATACATCCTCAACTTCTGTCTTCACAGATTTCACAGAAATGTTGTAATCTTTTGCTCTCTGCAGGACTCGAGAGCTCTTCCCCGGGTCGGAGATGGACCGCTACGCCGCCTTCGCCCTCGACTCCCTGAGGAAGACTCGAGCCAGGGAGAACGTCCCGTCGCAGGAGGAGATCCGCTCCATCGTGGCCCGGCAGGACATGAGCACCACTGTTCACTGCCACGGAGGAGGCTCCTGCAAGATCACCATCAACTCGCACACGACGGCCGGAGAGGTACGTGACAGCGGGGGCTGCTGGGAAACAGGCTGAGCTGTTTATGCAAAAGGCAGGGTAGCAAACTGGATTATCTTGGTTGATCTAAAACCATGACGAGAGCAGCTGTGATGCGTACTTAAGGATCTGAGTCTGTTTTAGAGAATCTGTGTACATTTTGGGTCATTGGGTTCAAGCAAGCAAGTTTCTGTCATTTTTGTGCATCTTTCATTCTTTAAATAGTTTAATCTGATGAGCTGTGGATTATCCTGCGGTGCCTCCGGAGATCGTGTCGGTTGCTTGTGTCTCACTCGGTGTGTGTTACAGGTGGTGGAGAAGCTGATCCGCGGCCTGGCCATGGAGGACAGCAGGAACATGTTTGCTCTGTTTGAGCACAACGACACCACGGAGAAAGCCATCGAGAGCCGCACAGTGGTGGCCGTGACGTGCCATAACCAAGTTTGAAAAGTAATGGCGTCAGTGTGTGTGTGTGTGTGTGTGTGTGTGTGTGTCGTGTAGTGTGGGTTTTTTTTGGTCCTCATTAAGTTCCTTTCTGGTCTCCAGGCTCTCAGCCAGCGCAGACGAGCACAACACCGGCTGGAAGTTTTACTTCAAGCTCTACTGCTTCTTGGACACCGACAATGTTCCCAAAGACAGCGTTGAGTTCGCCTTCATGTTTGAACAGGTAAGACAGGTGCAGAGCCGTCACACTCACAGGTGATTTATTCAAACCTGACTAAACAAATAAAAAGATCAAGGTTTCAGTCGATGGTTATTTTTATTATTGATTATTCTGCTGATTATGTTCTTGATTATTTGGTCTATAAAATGATGGAATACTTCACAGTTAAAGTTAATTCACTTTTATCCGGCCTCCAACTGCCAAAGACATTCAGTTTTTTTTTTTGATACATGAAACAATTCACCAATTATGTGAACAGCTCCCCTTTTTAAATAATTAACTAATTATTTCAGCGCTAAAATAAAATGGAACAATCTTCTGAGAGGTTTTATCCTGTTTTGTCTTTTGATCATTTGATGAATGCAATATTTATAATATTCAATCAAAACATTATCATAAGTTTGCATTGAGCAGCACTGAGTATTAAAACCTTTAAAACTGAAGATTTAAATATCCAAATCTAGTAAAAAAAATTTTAAACATAATGCATAAAAAAGGTTTATCATAAATAAGTTTCCTTCGAGTTGTTTTGGAATTTCAAAATGTCAGTTTTAAAAGATATAAAAGCACCTCCTTACTGAGGCAGTTGTTCTTGAAGGCATCTTTGTCTCACCTTTCTTCCGTGTCTGCCATCTAAAGGCTCATGAAGCTGTCATCCGTGGTCAGTATCCGGGTCCTGAGGAGACTCTTCAGTTCCTGGCTGCCCTGAGGCTTCAGTACCTCCTGGGCGATCACAGCTCCCAGGCCAACGTCCCTGAAATGTCCCAGGTGTTCCCCATGGTGCGATTGCGGGCCCGCGTGCAGAACTCGGCCAAGACGTTCGCTCCAGGCGCCAGCTCTGTGGCTGAGCGCTCGGGGACGTCTGAGAGGAAACGCTCGAGCTTCCTGGAGGGAACGCTGAGACGGAGCTTCAGGAGCGGCTCGCTGAGTCGGCAAAAGCTGGAGGAGGAGAACAGCCTGGAGGCGTGGATGAGGGAGGAGGCGGCGGCGGTGAGGACCAGCGTGATGGACAAGTGGAAGAAACTGCAGGGGATGAACCAGGAACAGGCCATGATCAAATACATGACGCTGGTGAAGGAGTGGCAGGGATACGGATCCACGCTGTTCAACGTGGAGGTGAGAACATCAGAGGATTATTCTGGAGTCTCTACATGAAAGATGCTCCAAACTTCAGAGGAGAAGGAAATATTGGCATCAGTATCTGCCTCTACACTCCAGTATCAGTGCAGCTCTTACTTCACCAGTGTCATTCAGTTCTTTCATCTCATGATCAGAAAGCATTTAAGCAAAAGTTAAACAGCTTTCAAGTTGTTTGTTTTTACATTTAACAGATGTGATTATAGTTAAACTACACTTCTTCTAATAAGATGAATTATCTACAGTGCCTATTAAGTAGAGGTGCATACTTTCCTAATATATAAAGAGTTAATTACTGAACATAAATATAGTCAATAGTTATTGTCAGAAAAAATGCTTACCATAAATAATAAAACTGGGAAGTAAGTTTTGGTGATTTTAGGCTTTTTTAAGTAGCAGCTTCAAGAAGTTTATTTTATTTTGCTCAATAAATTTTTTAAAAGTATTTTTTATTGTACTTAAAGTTGAATATCATAGTTTGAAAAGTGTCTGAATATTTCATATATACGAAGCCTAGTATTAAGAAAGCTATTTCTTTAGTCTTTAATACAATGTCAAAAGGTCACTGAAGGATACAAACACAATAAAAATTACATCAAGCACAGACCTCCTTTCTCTGTCAGTCCTCATCGGCGCTCATGCTTGTTGTTTCTTCTTGTCATGTAGTGTCGCGATGGGACGTTTCCCTCCGAGCTGTGGTTGGGGGTGAGCCGGGAGGCCATATCTGTGTACAAAAGAGGCGAGCCGTGGCCTCTGGAGGTTTTCCCATACGAACAGATCCTCTCCTTCGGGGCTCCTCTGCCCAATGCCTATAAGATCGCGGTGGAGGGTCGAGAGCTGGTCTTTGAAACGCAAATGGTTCGTACAGCACAGCAAATACTCGAATAAATCGGCTTTCAGTGTCGCTGTGACTAACCTTTAAATAAGAAACCTGAATAGCATGTCGATAAACAAATGAAACACCAACCTTAAAGCCTGAAACTTGAAAAACGGTGTAAACACTCTTCGTCTCCTCTGCAGGTCATGGACATCGCCAAGCTGATGAAGGCCTACATCAGCATGATTGTCAAGAAGCGCTACAGCAACTGTCAGTCCGTCAGCAGCCACGGCAGCCACAGCAGCCAGTGCAGCGCCTGGTGAACTCCGCCCTTTGTCCTTATGGCCACTTGCCGGAGTGCCGCAGGGGGTCGAGCGTAGCCGCCTGTGGCTACACACTGAAACACACCATCGTGAGCGCTCAGCAGAGAGCAGCTCGTGCACGTTTGACATGTTGGACTCTGAATGCTGGAAAAAAAAAAAAAAAAACACAATGCTCTTAATGTTAACTCGCTCAGATGAGGTTTTTCATTCCAAAACATCAAACATCCACACCCGATCGAACCTTTAAAACACAGTCAGCGATCACTTCTAGCATAATGGGAAAGGTTTAAGCTGGACAAAGCAGATTTCATTCAGAGGTCTGCACAGTGTGTGTGAGCAGTTTTCTCAGGTGAGATTTTAAAGCAAACAGGCTTTACAGGAAACTACTTGAAAACAATAAAGATAATCATGGTGATAAGAGGAAGCAGGTGATGATGCTCATAATCAATCATTAAAAGAGTGCAGACAAGTCGACAAATTTCTGTGGTGGTCAGCTTTTAAAACTCTTAATAAAACATCTACTTGTGTCACATAACTGACAAAACCACAAGACCTATTTTAATTATGAATGTAAAGTTATTATCGGGAAAATCTGTTAGCCCATAAAATACATTTAAAAGATGGTGAATCCATGTGTCCAATACCCTAACCCTAAACAAAACGACATGAAAGACACATGGCCTGTAGTGGTGACAGGAAAGAAAGGAATAAAGGTACAAATGATTAGACAATCACAAAAATATGACAGGAACAATTTAGCAAAGCTTTTCCACCTGAGACCGACTGAAATTAAACTTTTTCCACCATTTCTCAGACCAAAGAAAACCAGCTGAAGGTTTAACACAACCTTATTTCTGTTTCTTCTTCAGTTCTCATTCAGTCAGAGTGCGGATGTGTCTTGTTTTGGAATAAAACGCTGAACGACGAGGACTGTTGTTACAGAACGGGGCCGTTTGTTACTGAGGTTTTTTTTTTTTATGTGTGTGTGTGTGAGTGAGAAAGAGAGGTGTGTGTCTATATGTTTGAATGTAAAGAAAAAGATGGAGAAAAATAAAACAGCCTGCAAAGCCTTTTCCTCTGCTTTGAAAAACTCTGGGACTTGACCCTCTATACGAACGTTCTCCGGGATGATCCGCTCACTGTAAATAATATGCAACCGTACTCGTCTCGTGCATTTCAAATGTGTAACTGATTGTTTTTTGATTGATTTGCTGGTGATTCGAAGGTCACACAAGTGCCTGTTCAAGCTAAAGCGGGACAGCTTCAAGTCGGACTTTGTCTTATCGATGCCACTCATGTTTCTGTGTAACCAGAATCTGGAAGGTGCTCCCATGTTCCCTTTAACTACCAATGTACTTTTACACTGCAGGATCTGCCCCGCTACGCAACTCACTCAAACTAAACTCGAGTATTGAAATTCAGAGTTTTGCTTTTACTGGTGAAATATCTAAAACACAAGTTGAATTTAGCCGTATTTAAAGTGATGATTGTCAAGCTGCAAGAACAAGTCCCATGCCAAATGTCATTATTTTGCCATAGGGCCTGTAGTGTTTATACCAAAGTGTATATACTTTTAATATCTCTGGTTTTAGTGGACTATTTTTGATGATATGGACTGATTTGATTATGTCAGTATTGGATTTTTATGTGTATTTCTGTAACAACATGATAAAGTGCATTCAAAAACCAAAATTCGAAAATCAGCAGTGGATTTTGATGCGATCAGTCAGACTTTAGTTTGCGTGATTTGCTCGATCGGACAGTTTCTCTGCAGCGTATCATTCCAACATTTCACTGGAGCTCCGCGGGCGGCAGATCCATCCAAAGATGCGTGTGCAGGTTTCTTCCACAGTGCCTTGTATATTGTGTACACTTATTTTGTTTCCCATGTGTGGTTCCTCTTTTTTTGGTATTATGTGCAATGTTATAAATATTATATAATCATTCGGCTGTACATTTTATATTGTAAGTCTTTGCCTTCTATTCTCCTGAATGATGACCACATGGTAATTTTCTCATGATTAAAAAAAAAAAAAACTTGCTGTATTTTTCTCTACGCAACTGTCTGACTCACACAGTACTGGTATCTTGTTTTTTATCTGTATTAGCTGCGTTATGTGGAAAGGATAATTCTAACAATAAATGGTTACATATTAGTCACATTTTTTTTTTTTTATTTGTCAACAGTAGTGATTTTTATTTGAGTACTTTTGTAATTAATTTATTTTTGGATCAGTTTGGTGCCACAGACTGAATTTTCAGGATCTTGTCAGACTAAAACTTTTTAAAAATGTTCCTCTATTTCTGATAATTGAACGTACACAGTAACCTCAACTGTTTCTAGTTCATGGTTCTTTATTTCCACTATAGATGCCCTGAAAAAAATCTGCAGAGGAATGAAAAATAGTATTTTCTATGGCATGAACACCCCTTTCTACTGATGCAATGTACTTCATTTTATTGAGTACTATGAGAGTGTATGAATGGAGTGTTACTCACCATTGTTACGCCCAGCAGGTCAGTCAACGTTTGACAATGCCACCTCACAGGTCCTCTGCCCTCTGCAGGCGCAGGAGGGTTGTCCGATGCAGGCGTTAGGCCACACCAATAAACATGTAGCACATGCAACATGAACTTTTTTTTTTCATTATAGGAACTCATTGGAACTTTTCATTTTTGATGTTTGCTTCTCTGTGTCATCTCCCTGTGGACAAAGGTGGTAGCGTTTCATCTGACTCACTCCAATCACATTTGTTGCACAGGAAGTGTGACATCACGGAATCTTATTACATCACTGGTGTCTGAAACACAGAAACTGTGACATCAGAGACATAATGGAACCCTGTGATGTCACCATGATTGATGCAGTATTTGTTAAACAGGAAGTGATGTCATCAGGAACATCAAAGGACCCTATGATGTCACAGGTGATTGAGCATTAAAAAATTAATGCAGCGTCTCCAACTGCTGTTCGATCACCACCTGAAAGACTCATCATATCCGCATGGCTCTCACCATGACATCACAGGATCCTATGATGTCATTTAAAAAAGTCTAAGCTGACTGTTGTTTGGATGCTTGGACCTTTCATGATATTATCAGTGACATCACAGAGCACCGCCACGAGAGTTTATAAATAGGACCCCTTACACCCAGCAGGTCAGTCATCATTTGACAATGCCACGCAGACGAAGACAAGCTTCTCGCCCAGTTCGCAGACGCAGGAGACCTCGCAGGTCCTCTGCCGTCCATGCAGGCGCAGGAGGGTTGTCCGACGCAGGCGTTAGGCAACACTAATAAACATGTAGCACATGCAACATGACAGTGATCCTAACAATTCTTTTAACATCATAGAGCAGATAAGGAACAAATGCAGTAGAACTAGTTTTTAATCAACATCATATGTTAAAAAAAGATTAAATCAGAAGACTGTCCTCTGCTGAACAGTGACATCATGTAGTTCTTCTGATGATTCGATTGTCTCACTAGAGCTGTGACATCATCAGTGACATGTATAATGTCGCAGTGCAATTAACTAATCTTTACTCATAATATAATCTAACAGGCTTTAAAACTCATAATTTGTCTCACCAGGTACAAAAAATACTGTGATAACAATCCCACAACAGAATGGACATGTGGGTTAGATATCCTTCCTTTGGTGATGTTATTGTTCTCATGTGAACTGTGACATCATAAAACCTCGCCTTAGACAATGCCAATAAACATGTAGCCATGGCAACAAAAATGACAGTTTACCTCATTCATATAGGAGAGCATTTGGACAAATAACATCTCAGAGATTTCATTTCCAAACTCCACGTACTGACACGCATTCTGATGTGGTCTAAGAATGAAATCTCTGAGATGTTATTTACGGGAACGGCCCTCTATATTGTCACGTTAACACAACAAAGACGTAACACGGCATAACACGTAAGGTAACCAAAATCGAAGGCTAACTTATTGTGTGCACACAATTTTCTAACCTTATATTTATTGATGGCGAGACTATTCATCCCATTCAATTTCAATAACAGTCACTTGCAAATCTGTGTTTGCAACGTGTTTGTAATGTGTCATAACCACCAGGTGTCATAATAACATGTTGTGCCATCAACAAACACAGATGAGCGAGCAACAGGTGAGAGCAACCATGCATGACAGTCAGGAGTGCACAGAAAAGCATCTGTGCCAAATGGGGCAGGAAACATCACTGCAGGTCCCTCACACCCTGGACATAACCTGCTCCACTTCCGTCCCCTGTGGTAGGCACTACAGAGCTCTGTACGCCAAAACAACCAGAACAGTTTCTTTCCTCTGGGTTGATGAACATTTAACACCAGTCACAGAGTGTCAGGAACAACCCGTGATAACTAAATAATATATAATACACAGTTTTTAACATGTACATATCACCGCTGTAAAACATAATATATGCTTGCTGGATACACTACACTGTCGTACCCACCAACCTCTTGTATGTAAGCTACCTGTTGAAATAATATTTATCTCACGCATCCTTTGCACTGTTGTATTTATATTCACAATTGTACATAGTACTTTATGTTAAGGTCCATTTTACCTTTTCAAGCTGCTGTCCTGGTTTTGCATTTCTGTCTACGTAGAGAGAGAGCGTTGTAAAACCTGAGCAAATTCCTTGCATGTGTACACATACCGGGCCAGTAAAGCTGATTCTGATTCACAACCTCTGCTTAAAGACATTCAAAGACATTTGATGGTGAATAGATCCTGAGAGAAAACTCTGTCTACTCTCAGTTCACATAGTTGTTTGGGAAATGGTCTGACTCATCCACCTAACCATCCGTTGGATGACCGAACCAGCACCTTGCCCTTCGTTTGAATTTTTTTAAGACCTTTTTCCAACCACAAAAAGCGACAAATCCAAGGAATGAGATACATAATGTGCATACTGTATAATGCTGGACTCACCAATATTAGATCTTCCTCTTTCGTCACTCGGGCGTTGAGGCAAAGAGGCCGCTGCTGTCACCCTGAGGATATCCAGGTCGTGAGGTTCGGTTCTCAGAAAGGTCGTCAGCATCCCGCAGCGGCCGTCAAGCCAAATGTCCTTTTTAAAATTCAATTTGACATCCAGCAAATAATCCACACTGCTCTCTGCGTATATAAATATTCTTTATACATTACATCCATGATACATTCGAAAGAAATAGAAATACTGCCAACAGCAAAAGTCACATTCAAGTCTGCGCATGTGCTGCGCATTGCAAAGTTGTCTCCCAGCCTAAGGCACCAAAAAAATCGAACAACCCAAATGACGAGGTCAAGAACAGAGCCCGAAAACCAACCCCAACACTCCACAACCCAAACACCACAGGACTCCTGGAAGCTCAACAGAACAGTATACAGACAAATCAAAACCACAATTTTCAACAGCTGTATTTATACCAGCACAAATCATCTGAGGATCAAGTTAGAATGACATTCAAAAACAATATTTGCTGCCTACATCGTTGTGTGAAACTAAAAACCTCAATATCTTTCTGACATCAGGGTTGTTTTTGTGCTCATTTGCAATCTGTCTAAATTTCTGAATCCTACTTCTTCTAAAAGGTACGATTTATTTGTACAAAACATAAAACAGGTTTATCCCAAAGAAACACAGTGATAAAAATACAAAGCTCTCTACACAGTACAGCAGTTTGGGAAAGATTCAGTTTGAAACTCAAAGCTGTACTAACTCTTAGTATAGCTCTGAACCTTGAATAACCCTGTGTTGGCATCCTTATATGCTCAACGTTACATTAAGCATTATTACATGGAACAGTAACATGTTTAAAGGCTGTAGTCATGTTTATGTAGCACGTTAACATGTGATGCCCTAACCAATCAGAATCATTCAACCTCCTTTTCAGGCGGTAAAGATGCTGAGGTTGCTAGGAACAGTTAACTTTTTCATGTAGATCAAATGAAATTCCCAAGAGTTATCTCTATAAGTCTACTTACAACAACCTGCTCAGTTGCACCAATCTCACATTATGGATGTAGCTTGATAGCAAGCTATGTCAGACAATGAGATCTGCATTTTTATCCTCCCTACAAAGCTCTGATTGGTCGATTATTTGTGTTTGTCTATGTTTGTTTAGCCTGCTACAGGTTTTCTAATTGTGTACAAGCTCTAATTGTCACCTTAAGTTGGAAATGTTTTCAACTCGAAGTAGATAAGTGTTCGGTTACACGTGAGTTCAACTTGGAGATCAAATAAATCATTTAAGACTCATTTCTATAAATCTATGACCTCAAAAAAGCAAACATGTATGGATGTCCCATTTTTCAAGGAAATGTAAGATAAATGTATAACCATGTACATACAGTAACACTCACACAGCCAGCTCTGCAGTCCCAAACCATCATAATGTTTGATTATGTGAATGTTCATAAGTCATTCTGATCATCTTTCCCATCGTTACCTCATGATCCCATGATTGCTCCACCATGGCTGGAAAAACAAAAGGGTGGAGGAGAGTGTAGGTCATGTCTGTGTATGCATTAAAAAAACAAGAACAACAACACAACATGTGAGTTAATTTAACTCTAGAGATTGTTTTGAGGACCGGCCCCAGAGCAGACAAAGAATCCAAACTCATCATTAAGAAAACATCAAGTATCAGCAAAATCAACAAAAAAAACAAAATCAGTCAGTCTCTGTAATCCAAAGGCTGTATGTAAAGATGGACGACGCACCTCCACTTTCTTCCGCTGTACAAAAGTGAAGCCAAAATATCTTGGATATGGGCAGGGGACATCATTTAGAAATGGAGTCTGTGCAGTAGTGATTGGGGGAGGAGCCTCTGTATCGAGTCCCCGCCCACACACCACCCAACTTGATCAGTAACCTGTAATTAGGGACTGTTAGCTAGCAAGCACCTGCTAAAGTTACATCTCCCCTTGACATTCCTACTCTAAATTCAATTCCTGAAAAGACTGGAGAAGATGTCTGGAGGCGCCTAAGCAACTATTTCACTTTGATGACACCTAATGACAGCTGTCAATAACTAATTAAAATCAAACTTTCCAGAAAAATGAAAAACTTGAGTAAACATCAGCGTGATAATAACCACGTAAAAAGAAACATTTATATGATTTTTTAGTTTGTCCCATCTGCTAACATGGAGGCAGCGAGACTTATGAGCTGTACTGCAGCCAGCCACCAGGGGGCGATCCAGATGTTTTCGCTTCAATTTTGCAGAGCTGTCAAGTAAACCCTCTTTATAAACAGTCTGTGGTGTAATAAACTGCCCAGAGAAGCTCAGGATGTTACCACAAAGTGTAAACCATCAGATGTTACACCGATGTTACACGAATGACCACCTCTCCTGAGTCACTGTCCTGGCTGAGGTTGTTTCGAGGCACCAGGCCGGGGCAGAATGGGGCCAAACAGAGGCAGGTCCATGGCTGCGGGCCCAGCTGGGTGGGGTGTAAAGGGCCGTTGGGCCCAAAGGTGACCAGAGGCAACCAAAGCGTCCTGGGGGTCAATGAGGAATGTCCGGTGCTCGTCTCCTCCATGTCCTTTGCCTTATCATAGCTCTGAACATCCCAGTGGAGGTTCACGGCCCGCCAGCGCATAAAGACGTTGTACACTGCTGCCCCCTCGTGGACAATCAGGCCTGTTAAAAGGACAAACATTTGCACATTAAAGGAAATGTTAATCTTCTCATAACGTCACAGTTTCAGGGAGCCTATCATCAAACTTTCATTGTCAGTAAATCTTCAGAATCAGGTACTGTCATTTCTTTTCCTTTTTTTTTTTTTTTTTCCATTCAATGTACATGCTTCAACTTCGTCTTCTTCCATCTCCTTTAATGGTTTCTTCCATTTCATTTTCAATAACATCTTTAAACAATTCCCAGACAAACAGGGTTTATGAGCGACTGAAGACAAACTGTAATCTGACTTTCAAGGCCAAAATCAGTCACTGGTACACAAGTTAAAGACAACACTGAGGGAAAAGGATTCATCGAGTGCTTCCTTTGATCTCGCTCCTACCTTTTTCAGATTCAGATTCAGATTCAGATTTCCTTTATTAGTCCCACAGCGGGGAAATATTACAGTGCAACAGCAGCGAAGACACACAGTGGAAAATAGTCAGTAAGAAATGTAAGACATGAAATAAAATAAAATAAAATAAAATGAAATGAAATGTAAAATAATCCAAGATAAATAATTATAACTATAACTATAACTGTAAGTAACTAACTGTAACTGTAAGTTTTCCAGGCATATATAAAGAAAACAAAGAACAAAAGAGAAAACAATAAAAAGGTAATTGAGTTTGTTTGTGTCACAAGTGGAAGGGCCCAAAAATCGGAGACAGTAGTTTTTGGGTGTTAGACTGTTGAGCCTGAACTACATTGACTCTGACCTCTGAGATTTCAGCCCATTTCTAAGAAATGATTGTACAGTTAGAGTTGTTGTAAACAGCTCTCTTCTTTGAGGGAAGAGTCAAAGAATCTGAAGTAGAACAAGGATTTAGCAAATCAATGCCTCAAAAATCAGCAACAGCTATGAATTAAGGTACTTTAGCACCTGATTACCGCAACATTTTCATAACTGAGTCAAATGTGAACCCACGCATGACATAACACAGACACATTTATTTTTAGATTCAGTGTGGCTCATATTTTTGAGGTTATTATTGATGATTTCCATTGCACAATAAATATCCATGCAAAGTTTGCCAAAAAGCAAACACATATAGGCTAAAACAGCAGGGCTCAAGTTGTAGGCCACAGTATAAGTCAGTGAATCCATGGCAACATCATAAAGCATCATCAGAGTAGTTGGGTTAAAATGGGTGTCGGGTACACCTGTATAAACATGAGTGGAGTCAAGCAGCCGGTGAATGACAGTGAGGCGGTTAATACCAATCAGCTGTGACTTCAGTGCTCTGCCTGAACCGACGCGACGCTCCATCTGTGCTATAGATTTTATCTTATGTAACCTAGAAAGAGAAAATCTTCTCATCTTCGTTTACTGTACAAATAAAATCAAGGTTTCACAAAGAGGATTTGAGAAACCTGGACTAGATTAACAAGTCTACAACTTTTTACTCTTGACGAGGACCTCAGATGCTGAAGTAAAAATCAAACATCAGCCTTATACATGTGGAGCTGTGTAGGGTTCAATGAGTTGTCCCAATGACATGAATTATAATTAATAACACTTTATTGACTGTAAATAAAGACGGACAATGCATCTCCACTTACTCCCGCTGTACAAAAGTGAAGCCAAAGTATCTCAGGTATGGGCACCGCTTGACACTTGACATTCCTGCTCTACATTTAATTTCTAAAAAGATGTCTGCAGGCGCCTCCATGACTACTTCACTGTGCTTGACAGCTGTTAGTCATTAGGCCACGCCCCC
>CM041533.1:2362855-2411345 GCA_023238725.1 Scortum barcoo | reverse complement strand
CTCAAATACAGTTTCAGCTCTGTTACAAAAAACTTTCAATCAGTTTGTTTTTCTTAGCTCGAAAACAGGATGGTCTCATTGTACCTAAATATACTGAAAGCTTTTTATCTCTAAGCTACACATGATAATTGATTTCTCAGAGACATGATATACACAGGTGTTTGTGTTTAAAATATATTCATAATAAAATCCAGTCTTTATGATTGTTGTTTGCAAAGGGTCAGTTACTTTAGTTATATGTTGTGGGACTCTGCAGAAACACATTAAAAGATAAAAATGAAAGGAATATAATTATAGTGAAATCAACTGATGACAAATGCAGAACACTAAAGGTTAAACGATAGTAAAACTGAACACACAAAAGACTGATAAAAGTTTATAAATGAGGTTTTTGTTGGCATATTATCAATGAAAAGTGAACAATAATGCAAAAAAATAAAAAAAGAAGAAATCTGACCTGGTTCACCAAGAGATGAAGGTTATTATAAATATGGTTGGATATGTACTTACACAATCTGGAGAGTGTGTTCCACATGTTTGTGTTGTAGAGTTCAGATCTGCTGCTTCAAAGTGAAGTAAAAACAGAGGTAAGCGTCGGTGTGAAACACTGCTTCTTATAGGAAAGCTTCATGCAACAAACCACACCCATAAAACACAACGAAGACTTGATGTGTTTAGTTCATTTGATTTTGTCTTTGAGACTATTATCATTTGTGTTAAATTCAGTCCTGCTTTAATAAATAAAACAGAGGTGCTTAAGCTTTTGCTTCATGTTCCACGTTGAGTATTCAGACTCTTTCACTTTTTCTAGTCAGTCAAGTCACTTTTATGTAGATAACCCAATATTAAAAATGACAATCTGTACAGCATATGACACCCTCTATCTTCAGTGGTGAAGGAAGTATTCAGATCCTTTACTTAAACAAAAGTACTAAAACCACACTGTGAAAATACTCAAGTTACAAGTAAATATCCTAAATTGACAATGATCAGTAAATGATCAGTCATCAGTGAAAGGACAGAACAATAGTCGGTCTACACACAACTCAAAAAATGAAAAAATGAAGCAAAATACAAAAGTCATATTTACAATTATGATCACCATCACAACTCTGAGCTTTCATTATTGTATCTGGGTGATTTCAATGGAATGGCAGAAAAAAGTAGATATTTAGAAAATAGGTCTTATTATTCTTACTGAATTAAAGAACAAAATTTAGCCTCATGAAAATAAAGACTTAAAATCAAGTAACAGTGTTACACCTTTCAAAAAAAATGACCATGCTGAATAAACAAACCTGATAAGAAATTGGGTTTCATTAAGAAACATTATTATGACACTTCAAAAGACAACAAGTTCAAATTCAACAAGTTCAACAGCTTGGAAATATGTCAGTGTGTGACAACTGCAAAACCCACTTGTGAGACACTTGTGTCGGCATTTTTTGATGCAGAGCCATCTACAGACTAGTCCAGATCAGCACTATTAGTTAGTCTGTTAAATCTGGACTAGGGGTGCAGACTTCTTCAAGAATCTGCAAATACTCATGAGGAGTACCATCAGTGGCTGTAGGGAGAAGAGTGGCAGGACAAGTTATAATGTTTAACAGTGACATTAGTATGTCTAAGAGAGTGCTGTGATATCGCAGCCTGCGTTGTGCAGAGAGGTGTGAGGTTTTCTGTGTGCACAGGATGTGGGCAATAGTATAAGGAACCACTGCAGAAACAGCATACAGACAAACAGGAAGAAAAATGTGCCAGGGGGGCGGAGTTGTCACCATCGTGCTGTGTCAAAACAGATGTCATGAAACCATCCTTGCTGTCTGTAAGATCTTCAAGTCATCAGTCTAAGTCAGTTTGTCATGTGCACTAGGATTTTCACCATGGACCACAGAAAAGAGGGCTGCCTCCGTCTCTCTGAATAGTTATGGATCCACTGTCTGCAGTGTGTTTTGTTGCAGGTTTTGTCACAGATTAGATTGCAACAATGCTTTTTGGAGGTAGTGATTTGCCATCTATAATATGTCCTAAATATGTTATAATTTATTAACAGTAGAGCAGGAATAGTCACGCTCACTAGTCTGAGCTGGCAGAGATGGAAGAGATCCATGTTGGAGGGTCCTGGTCCTGGATGAAGGGAGTCAGAATCTAAGGTTAGGGTCTGGAGCAATCCAAGGTTCGAGTTGGATAAGGGCCAGGGGGATTCAGGGATTCGAGCACACTGGCTGATATGGCTGAGATCGAAACTCAAGACATAAGCAAGGTTATATGGTATATGGCTCTTAGGCCCCTGTGGTGTGATATTTTCTATTGCTGTTCTCTGGTGGTTAAAATAACGTAAACTGCTCACCACAGAAATAATTACACTACAATCAACAAGGACGTCAACAGGTGGATTATTTAGCATCACTGTCCATGTTGGCAAGTTCTCAAAGCCTTCTTCTGATTCATCATATCTTGGAATGTAATTTCTTTTCTATGTATTCAATTGCTGATGTTATTTTATCATAGTCAGATAACGGCTGTGACTCGCCAGTTGCTGTTCTAGGGACAGTCTTTAACCAATGTCCAGTTTGACCACAATAATGACAAGCACAGGGATCATATGGTTGATGTCCACCTTAGGCATCCCCAATGGAAAACAATGTATTTTCAGACACTGACATCTCCATCCATACTAAAACAACTATTATATTTTAATTGACAGTTTATATTCAGTCTGCGCCTTCAGCAATCAGCTGCTGTTTTCTCATTTTACTTTATGATATCTGCTGAAAAGTCAGTTTGGCTCTGCTCCAGTCAGAACCAACAGCCTGAACCTGAAATTTCAATCAAGCTAGATGGAGTTTTGTCTCAGTATTTTTTACAATTGTATTTGTGCTGACCCTTTTTGTTGGTTAACTTTGTCATGTCTTTACTCACAATATTTTCAATCTAATGTCATGTTAAGTGACTGAAATTATTCACATCATTCATTTTTCCTGCTCTTTAGGCATTTGTTTTTTTTCCTCCCTCAGGATTTTATTTTTTCTGTCTTTGATCCCCTTCTCTGCCCTCTGAAACAATTATATGGTGTAACGGTTACCTCCATTCTTCTCTATGATTCTCATCTTCTTTTGCAGCTCACTAACCTGAGAACAATCTTCCACCTCATTACTGAAGATGTGGAATTGGTTGTTGTCAGGGAAAATCAACTCGCACAGGAACTGCTGGTGGCCTTTCATCGTTGCTCTGTAGAGAGCATACTGGCTTACTGCATGTCTGTGTGGTTCTCCAGCCGCACAGCTGCAGGCAGAAAAGCGCTCAGAAAACAGGGTCGTTACTGCGGAACAAAAGATCATCGGCTGTCCCCTCCCCTTTCTGCACAGTTTCTGCTTCCTCAGGGACTCATCTCACCCAGGTCACACACTTCTTCTTCTTAGAATTTATTTTGTTGTTGTTTTATTTTTAGAGGCTGCTCTACACCCAAGGGACTGCCTCTTTCAATGTCATTATACTTGTACAGTGATAATAAAGATTCTATTGTATAATGCAGACAGAGTGAGTCCATCTTTATTTGAAATAATATTATTTTTTTTCATTAAAACGCAGAAGAATTTCATTCATTACTTTGAAGTATGCTCTGCCATCCATACAAATCAACATTATGAACTGAGTTTATTAACTTGTCATTTTGGAGGGACTTGTTGGCCATTCTTGGGTTATAGAAAGAAGAGGTCTGTCGCTGAAATAAAAAAAAGAGTCAATATATAACTTGAAAATGAAAGTACCCTGTTCACCCCTCCCATGATGTTTTATTACTGTTATATAGTGCATCAGAAAGCATTATGACTGAGTTATAATTTACTATGGAAACCTTCATAAAGCACTATAGATGTGGTCTTCATAGGAAATAATACCAAAATTTATTATAAATCTGTGACCCAATTCCATAAAAAACTCTTAACCTGACTTTTATAAACCTGTCTCATTTTGAACAACTGGATGTGTAACTACATCAGCTCCATAAGTTGGCACCAGTGTCAGACATTTTGACTTCAGGCACTTTGAACACACCCTGGTCCAGGTATTATAGCTTTACTGAGCACACAGCATTATTATCTGTAAAGTATTACGGCACACACTCATACATGATACTGTACAATTTATGTTGGTCTACCCTTATAAAGTCATCAATATGAGATCTGAAGGAGGCATTTAATAATCAGATTCAGATTCAGATTCAGATTTCCTTTATTAGTCCCACAGCGGGGAAATTCACAGTGTAACAGCAGTGAGACACACAGTGGAAAATAAATAGTACAAAATGCAAGACATAGAATAAGGTATAAAAAAAAAAGAAAAGAAAAATATCTGTAGCATAAAAATCTAAAAATAAATAATTATAACTTTAATTATAATTATACCTGTACACAGTACAGAGACAGGATCTGCCTGAGAATACATATAAGAATATATAATATCTCAGGTAGAAAAAAGTGAAGACAGTGAAACAGTGAAATGAATAGTGAGGTGAAGTGGAGTGTATTGTGCTGGAGTCCAGTTATTAGTAAGTTATTTGTTTATTGTCTGCAGACTAGCGGGCATTTTGTTTGTTGTGTAGTCTGACAGCAGCAGGCAGGAAGGACCTGCGGTACCTCTCCTTCACACAGCGTGGATGGAGCAGCCGCTCACTGAAGGAGCTGCCCAGAGCTGTCAGAGTGACCTGTAGAGGGTGGGACGTGTTGTTTAACAGGGACGACAGCTTAGCCATCATCCTCGCTGTTTCCCACCACCTCCACTGAGTCCAGGAGGAATCCACCACCAGCTCCTTGGTTTTACCAGCGTTGATCTGGAGGTTGTTCCGCACGGCACCAGTCCGCAAAGTCCTGAATAAGTCCTCTTGTACTCTCTGTCGTCCCCATCTGTGATGAGGCCAACAACAGCAGAGTCATCAGAGAACTTCTGGAGATGACATGATGGTGTGTTGTACGAAAAGTCTGCAGTGTAGAGGGTGAACAGGAAAGGAGCCAGAACCTGCAGAGAAGCTGCAGAGAAGCCGATCCGACTCAAAGCCCTGCACCCTCACAAACTGTGGTCTGTGTGTGAGGTAGTCCAAAATCCATGTAGTGAGGTGATGATCCACCCCAGCTAGCTGCAGCTTGTCCCCAGCAGCCTGGGCTGGATGGTGTTGAATGCACTGGAGAAATCAAAGAACATGATCCTCACAGTGCTTCCAGCCTTCTCCAGGTGAGTGAGGGAGGTGTGAAGGAGGTAGATGACGGCATCATCCACCCCAATGTCAGGCTGGTAGGCGAACTGCAGCGGGTCCATGAAGGAGCTCACCAGCGGGCGCAGATGGGCGAGGACCAGTCTCTCCAGCGTCTTCATCAGATGAGACGTCAGAGCTACCGGCCTGTAGCTGTTTGAGCTCCTTGGGGTGCGGTGTCTTTCTCACCCAATCAGCAGTTCAACAGATGCCACTGTAAGCTTTTGATAAACCTCTGAGTTTGACTTAAATGAAATAAATAACCCAACACTATGATATGATGCTGTTAATTTTATTCATGATGAAATGAAAATGTCTGGTAATGATAAACAGCCAGATAAGAAAGCACAGAACACTGTACCTTCTCAACCAACCACTCAAATATACAGAAGTCAGTGAGTATGTTCCTAAACAAATACACTATATGGACAAAATTTGGACACCTGACCATTATACCAACAGGGACTGTAATGACATTATATTCAAATACATCCATTCATTCATTCTGTAGAGCAATTATGAGTTCAGGCACTGATGTTGAACAGGTGTGAGAAATACTTTTGTCAATATAGTGTATGTTCCCGTAAATTAATATAGCAATGAGCAAAATAACAAAGAATATTACACTAAAATAAATGCCAGGAAGTGTCCAAAAGTCCTCTCTTAGTGTTGTTTTTGGCAGCAATAGGCAGCTGTTTTCAGTGAAAAATCTCTAAAAACTACCTGCTCTGCAGCAAAGAACAAACAGATCAGACAACTAAATATCAGTGACTTGCATCAGTTTTTGAGAGCATTGACAAATTTAGTCGACACAAACAGTCCCCTCAGGATGAGATAAAAATCTTTCCATCCCTTGACTTTTCATCAGGACAAAAATATATTTTTTCCCAAAATGCTTTTTATGACTAACTTCTTGGTAAACTAATAACGTCGACCTCTGCTGTACCTTGGTGTGAATGTCTAAATGGAGTAGAACAATCACGGCTGAATGCCTTTCATTATAGCACCCCAGTGTGGCTGATTAATAGGGTTGAAGGAAGTAGAGTTTCCTGCATTTTTTACAAAACTAGATGACAGAATGACAGTGACAAAAAAACATTTATCACTGGGTTCAAAAGATGTGATATTGGCTGTGAGTAGTATATATATGGCACCTTTGCGCGTGCATGTACGTGCACGCGCGTGCACACTTCCCCCCCCGTGTTTATGACCGTGTGACCCGACTACACGTGTATTTCCCATCATTGTCGCATCGATGTCTTATAGTAAGAGAAAGATAGATGAATGTGTGTGTGTGTGTGTGTGTGTGTGTGTAAACTGAATCGCAATGTAGTGCGCTATAAATTTAGTACATGTTTTTTTTTTTTTTTTATTTAATCTGTAAGCGCAATATAAGAGTTTTATGAACGAATGACTTTTTATGAACAAATTAAACTGAATGAATTGAAATGTAGTAGGATTGTTTAATTTATCCAACGAATGTGTGCGCCTTCGTTAATTTATCAAAGATGTGTGCTTGCTAACAAAGACGACTGATTTGATGCTTGTTGTATCTGCTGCTTTTTTTCTGTGGTTAAACTGAATGAATGAATTTAACTTTAGAATGGTAAAAGTCCTTATAGTAGAAGTAGATTTTGAAGTTGCGCTGCAGTAGCCTGAATCTGCGGAGTCCTTGCGAGTGAATACTATGCGGTCCTACAGGCATCCGTGTATTTCCACTTAGACAAGATGCGCTAATCACTCCAGGTTAACGAGACAGCCATTTGTCTTATAGTAAATAAACGACAAACAAAGGCCGAATGTGTTTATGACCAATAGTGTTTGCATGGGGACTATGTGACCGACCACTCATGTATTTCCCACCGCAGGTAAATCACGACCCCTCCTACTGTGTCCAATTTCTGTTTAAACAAAGAGAATTGTTGGACCAACTTAAATGAACTGCTTCAGTTGGTAACAAGCAATTGAATAGAGTTAATCCAACTTAATTTTAATAAGTTATATTAACTCTACTGAATCAGATCAGATATACATAAATATTTAATTTTTTTCAAATGAAAAGTCTGCATTGCTTCAACTCAATTGTAAAGAAAGTCAGTTTATCCAACTTAAGTATTTGCCTCATTCAAAAGTAAATTCTACACATTTACAACCTAAAATCATGGCTTCAAAGATTGTAACGTTTGTTGTAACAGCCATGCATAAAGATAGTTTGTAAATTATATTAAAAATACAAAAAACTGAAGTTGACTGAAATTAAGTATCACAGACACAAAACTGCCTTTTGCTACTCTCTATTAACTTTGCAGTTGGGAGCAACATTTGTACCAAAAAGTAAACAATCAGCCCAACAATGCGTAACCAGAATGTCAGCATTTTCTTATCCGTCTTCCATAAGATTGAGCGGAACATATTTTTGAACATAACTGAACACAGCATCAAATCAACAGTAAGAGCTGAGTTGCTCTTGTTTTATGCATTTGCCACTATGAAATAGGGCTAATCACAGATCCAATACTGATTGTCTATATTTATCTGCACAGAGTGATGACACCAGTGTGTCAACAACAGCCCAAAATTAACAGAAGCAATTCTCAACCACATCAAAGCAGTTGATCATGAACAATTAATTAATGAAACAAGCAATATAATGCCTTATCAAGCCAGCTAAATCTGAAAGCAATCCAACATTTAACAAGCTGTCTAACCTGGCATCTGTTTATGAACTTTTACCAACCCACTATCACTTTGGGCAAATATGGCCTTCAACATACAAGGCACACAAAGGTATTGTTTCATTCAATGTTCACAACTGTTTTTAAGATACATTTTCTGTAAAGCAAACAGCATGGTGGAATATATTTTTGAGCTCTAACCAGTAACTGCTCATGCTCAAGAGTCAAGTGCTATGTAACTTTTTGTTTCAAAAACCTGAAAAGCAAAATCTCTAAATTTGAGGGAAACATTTTTTATATTGGGCCAGATCTTAGAAGATCTCAGAAGTCTTTGGGCCAGGGGACCATTATAGTCCTTACTGTAAACTGTGAAGTCTACCATACAAGCTCTGAACTTTGTAGGACATCTTGTGTGGATCAAGCTGCATTGTGTGAATCAAGCTGCATGAACACCTTCTGGAACACTTCAAATGTGAAATGTAGAGGCTTTGGATAAGCTAGGTTGAGTATGTAACACCAAACCTAGAAGATGGGCACAAGCTGAGGCAACTGAAGTCAGGTCATGCAACACCTCCATTCCCTCTATGACAATGCCAATGTCTGCTGGAGGCTCTTGCAGTCCTTCTCCCTCCTTACGAATCTACTGTTTATTTGAAAAGATGAGCTCATGCATGTTGAAACTGACAACATATTTCCTAATAAGGTCATCTGCATCTTCTCCCAGGAAGATAATGAGAGCGTTTCAGGACACACTCCCTCTGAAGATGGATGTCATCAGCCTGGAACAACATTATCATCATTACTATTTTCCAAATCTCCTAATAAATGTATCCTTAACTCTTCCACATAGTGTTCACAGTAAGAGGCCGCATCACATTCTGGCTCCATTGTGACTCCTTAACACATGGTGGATACCACTCTAACCAGTCAATGTGTCCACAGGGTATTTAAGATTTGGTCTTAACACTTGTCCTAAACCAGCTATCATTACCAGTCATGTGCAGTAGATAGACATTTTATGATCATAACATGAATAAATATACAGGTTAAGGACAGTTGTTCCGTAGTGAGAACAAGTGGACATTTAACATTTAAACTTGGAAAGTTGGAAGCAACAAAATGGCATATTCAAGTACAGCAACACACCATCTCTTGTAACATATAAAACATCACATCACATTGGACTTAAACTGTCAGAATATTGAGAAAGCAGAACCTGTGACTAGATGCAGTGGACTCTGGGAAAAATGAGAGCACAACGGGGCAAATCTTGAGATGCAGGAAACACCAGTTAATTATTAGCATAAATTCATCATAGACTATCACTCCTAAGGAGTTTTTAAATTACATAATGTTTAAATTCTGATAGCCTATTTCAATGAGGGTGAGCATTGGTGAAATATATACCTGGTCTAAAGTTTGTATGATGTTTGCTGTTTTTTCACGTGTTGCTCCTCCTTTGGCCTGGATAATGTGTATAAACTGATCCGAGTACTTGTCAAGCTGGGCCAAAAACGTCTGCTCAAGGGGTAGAGCCACAAGCCTCTGGAATTCCGCATTGATCTGAAACATAAAAAGATATAGTGGATACTCTACCCTGCATTAAAAGAAACAAAAGGTTTCTCAACTGGTGCACACACACACACACACACACACACACACACACACACACACACACACAGTTTTAACAATAGTCAAGTATTCTCCACGACTGCCAAATATCAATCCTCATATGTCAGAACTAAAAATGCTACATCTTAATACTTCTTAATAATAAATAATAAATCTCACTCACGACATAGGATGACTAGTCAAAATTATCAGTAACATCATCAACACTCCTACCTCCTTCTCTCGGAAAAGTGCAGACCATCTCTCCATAAAGTCCTGAACCAATGGTTCTTGGTTCACCACTTCCTGTCGCCTGTAGGCAAATGTGCGAGCCATTTTGTCTGCAATGACGCCTTCATTGTTCTTCTCTTTTGGATCTCCTTGAGAAGTTCACCACTTTTTCAAGACTTTCTTGAGTCTCTCCAACAGGGAAGGATGGATAAAAGTTAGCTTCAGCTCGTTTTGGCTTTTTTTACTTTTTTTTTTTTTACTTTTCTGGTAGGGAAAACATAACTGTAGTTGCTTTAGATTTTAAAGAATTTATAGACAGATACCTCTGGACAGCCCTGCACTGCACTTTGAGCTGAGTTCTGTATAGTTCCCCATTTTGTACATCAGTCTCTGTTTCCGAACCATATCAGCCAGTAAAGGAGCCAGGTTCTTTCAAACAAGGATGCTTTTTTGATTAAGGCCTCTGCAACTGCATAAAAATGTGCATCTTCTGGGTAAGCTTTGTATTTGTAAATTTCTTCTGCTACGCTATTCAGAGATATCTGACTTCATTCAGGGAGGTGACAGCCAACATTTTGTGGCTCACCTGATACTCAGTGTTTCCCTTTTCAAGCTGGAGCTCGGTATCATATGAAAATCTTGGAACTGGAAAGTCCTCTGGCCACTGTTGAGTTTGAGATGACACAGGATGAGTGTACAGGATGAGTGTATCATTGGATGCAAAAGCACCACTGTCACCCGAGTCAAGGGGAAAAAATGAGATGATGCTGTCTGTCTCACCGGCACTGATCGAAGGTGGAATTGTTTCTAGATGGATCACCTTGATTGTTCCCAAATCTTTCAGTTTAGTTGTTGAAATGAGATTGAAGTAGCCATTGCCAAAGTCTTCATCTATATATCGTAACCTTATGTTGTCCTTTAATCCGAAAGTATCCTTTACCTTGCTGAGAAGCTCATCTATTGAGTCTGGTATACCATTTGGAAGAGTCAGTTTTTCAGTGTTGTTCTCCCCCAAGATCACCCTGAGTCTTGCATGCTTTAAACCAGTCATGGCAGTCTGGGGAAAAGACACAAGCACAGTTAACGCTTTTGGTTAGCAGGACATAGATTTTTCTTTGTAAACAAAAACAAATAAATAAATAATAAAAAGTGGGATAAAAACATTGCCATTGTAAAGCTTTATGTATTTTAGACAGCTTATGACCTGCTTGTTGTTCATACCCAGCAATATTAATCAATATATCATCAGTGTGACTTTAGCTTTTGTTTCTGTGTAATAAAATCAATTACAGTCTCACCCTTTAAACATGGATGTATCTTTTTAATGTGACAAGACGCATTCCTCCAATTAGTCCGCTGAAAATACAATATATGACGTTGCTTGGGTAATTTTTTTTTTTAACACTTTCTCTTACCAGACAAACTGAGGAGCACCAAGGTTGTCAGCAACCACACACTGAATTGTACCTGAATTGTCCCTTTGAGCAGGTCACCATGGGTAAAGAGCACCATGCTGTATTTGTGTGCTTCATCTCCAAAGATTTCCTGAATTTTGTCCACCGTCTTCTTTTCTTCCTCTGTGTATCTGTCCAGTTTGATGATGATCAAGAAGATATGGGGTCCAGAAAAAGTGCATCTGGTTATCATTTAAAAGTAACATTATTGACTTGTGGCACTTTCAACGACCACCATCACCTGCACCTTTGCCCTGGTGGTATTATGGCTTTACTGAGCACATAACATTGTTATCTGTGAACACAAGTATTATGGCACACCTAGTCTCTTTTGACCCATAAATGATATTTTATAACTATATATTATAATTTTATCGCTCTGCCCTTATAAAGTCATCAACATGAGATCAAGAGGAGGCATTTGATAAATACCAAATAACATCATTTTGCATCACCTGTAGTTTCTTATTAGATTTAGTTTATTAAGCAGAACTGGTATGATGTGTTTATATTGTCTTTATTATTTAATCTCTCTCTTTAAAATTGTTGTTTTTGAGCTGCTGTAACAATGAAATTTCCCCACTGTGGGATCAATAAAAGATTATTTTATTTTATCTTTTCAATGACAAAAGACCTCAGACAGGGGTAATGGTAAAACTGATCATACATAATAATAATGATAATAGTTTATAAATGAGGCTGTGATTGGCATATCATAGATCAAAAGCAAAATGAAACAAAAAAAAGACTAGATGTCACCTATGTCTCCATGAGATGATAATTTTTACAAATATAGTTTGACTAACCTTTGGTGACTTTGTTCCCCATGACTTGCGTTGTAGAGAGCAGATCTGCTGCTTTATCGTGAAGTAAAAACAGACGTAAGAGTGTGAAACACTGCTTCCAATATGAAAGCTTCATTCAACAAAAACATAAAACACAATGAAGACTAGATGTGTTGATGTGTTTAGTTCACCGGCTGTTTGATACACCTAAAGCGTAAGTGGGAATACACACAGACAGCACATTTAATTTTGTCTTTGAGACTAGTTTCTATCATTTGTATTGAAATTCAGTCCTGCTTTAATAAATGAAACAGAGGCGCTTCATCTTTCACTTCATGTTCCACTTTGAGTGTTCAGACTCTTTCACTTTTTCTAGTCAATCAAATCATTTTCATTTATATAGCCCAATATTACAAATGAGAATCTGTACAGCATATGACACCCTTTATCCTTTACTTTATATAATAAAAGTGCTATTACTACAATGTACATAAAAAATACCCTGGACAGTCGTGTGTACAGGAACAGACCAATTTAGATATGGAAAATGATAGACAAGTTAACATAATATAGCATAAATGAAGAATAAATTATTTTTTCTCTACATTTAGACACACACACACATAAGCACACATATTTTCACTCTCAGTACATATATTTACACTTCCACAAATACAGCATATGTGCATACTTTTATTCTAAATCTTACATATATTCTCATATATTCTATTCTCACATACATATGTTGTATATCTAAAATCAACCATTTACATGCATGTATGTCACTTTCACATGCAGCTGTACTTGACACTGGGCAGCACAGTGGTGTAGTGGTTAGCACTGTCGCCTCACAGCAAGAGGGTTCAATCCCTGGTTGGAGTTGGAGTTTGCATGTTCTCCTGTTTTTCCTGTGCCTGTGTGGGTTCTCTCTGGGTACTCCAGCTTCCTCCCACAATCCAAAGACATGCAGGTTAATTGGCCTCTAAATTGCCCCTAGGTTTGAATGTGAGTGGTTTGTCTGTCTTTCTATGTCAGCCCTGTGACTGACTGGCGTCCAGTCCAGGGTGTACCCTGCCTCTCACCCAATGACAGCTGAGATAGGCTCCAGCACACCGATCCTGTGTGTCAGGATAAGCAGGTATAGATAATGGATGGATGTACTTGACACATTAAAATACATGTATCTTTTCTCATATCCATTACTTTGACTGACACAGGAAGTTCCTCCTTAAGCAGGAAGTCATTCTCAAGTCAGGAAATGCATGTGTACGACCTGCTCAGCTTATCCTAACCTGATGTATAATAGCAGAACTTTGCAATGACGCTATTCAAAATCATCCTGTTTTCTTATGAAGTAAGTAGCAATGAAAATGACAGTGGACAATTTTTATACTGTCTTAAAATGTATGTAAGTAATACAAATAGAAGCTACATCAGAAACTGTATGGAAAACTTCTCTCCAGCTATATCATATCATATATCATTCATTCTTAGCATTTATTCCTCGGCAGCAGAGGGCACTATTGTGACATGTCTGAGCCCATGCAGAAGTGCAATATGGTGTATATAATCAAATTAAAAAAAACATATCTGCTCTCTGACTGATATTTCAGTTAGATTAAACTGCAGGGGACTTTCAACCATTATTGATCAATAACAGCTGTCTTTAAAGAGCATTACATACGTACAGATCCATCTGTTCTATAATTTTATCCACTCAATTCACATCAGTGAGGTAAACCTAAATAACAGAAACACATCTTTGTATAATGAAGACAAAGAAGTGAGCTTGGAGTTCATCTTTACTTAAGAATATTTTTCCATTTAATCACAGCTTCCTTTCCATTTCTTAAATTGGTTCAATACTTCAAGCTATGCCATGCCATCTATCTATGAATATATATCTAGATACAAGTTGTAAGCAACATTATATACAGAGTTTATTAACTTGTCATTTTGGAGGGATTTACAGGCTGTACTTGGAACTGGACTTGAAAATGGAAGTACTCTGTTCACCCCTCCCATCAGCATTTACAAAAAAAACCACCAGTTCTTTTAAACTGATGAGAATACAGTGCACATGGTGCAGCCCTTTGAATGTGATTTCTTAGAATCTGTTCACAGTGTGATGTCAAATGAACACCCACAAAATCAAGAGGATCACTTGTAAAAAGAAGCAATATCATTTACTAAAAATATGAACCTAACATCTGTGAATTCAAGAATCAAGAATCTTTGTTTTCACATAATAAAATTAAGATTAGGTGACTTCCAGCTTTAAACATAAATATATGTAAAAATATGTAATATGTACATAAATATCTAAAGATTTAAAGTTGTAGCAGCAATGTAAAATGGGGGGCTGGGTAAATGGAATTTGGGGAAAACTTGCCTTTAACTCGACGTGGTTAAAGTCTCCGGCCACGATCACAGCCGCCTCTGGATTGTTGTTCATCTGCAGACTGATCATGCAGTACAGTTCCTCCAGTGATAATTTAGCATTAGATCGCGGTGATATGTAGACAGGCTTCGCCTCTGTGTTTCTCTGAGGCTGCAGTCCTGTCCACCCGGAGAAGAGAGCGCCCCGCTAGCTCCACTGCCACATCTGGGATGTTGTTATCCAGCCAGGTCTCGGTAACTATCGCCACACAGCTGTCGATCTTTGCAGAGACGATCCTCAGCTTCATCTCGTCCATTTTGTTGACGAGTGACCTGGCGTTTGTGAGGAAGAGACTGGGAAGAGCCGGTCTGTATGGGTTAGCTTGTAGCCTAGCACGCAGGCAGCCCCGCCCCTCTTGCCCCGCTTTTGTTTACGATGCCTCCTCCGTCTCCTTGGCAACAGAGGGGGGGGATCGTGAAAGCCTCGGTGGTCCGCTGAATCTCCGGTGGCACAAAATCCAGCCCCAGAAACGCTCGCAGGTGCGCACTCTCCCCAATCTCCAACAGTCCAGCCCCACCACACACAACTGCTGTTGCAGGCGACCGAAAGATCACCAAAAGTTGTGAGTCCTCACAATGTCACTGTATAAACATATTTATGTCCCCACAATGTCACTGTCACATTTGTGTTACCCCACAACATGAGTAACAATTACAACACAACAATTACAACATTTTATTGACAGTCTTGAGTTTAATTACATAAAAGTACATCTTGTTAATGCAGTTTGGTTCTGACCCACCAACATGTTTCTGTTCAAAGGATTTCTCATTTTTAGACAACAGCATGGAAGAGACCGTGATACAACTACGAGGTAAATGAAAGAAATTCATTAGTTTCTTAAATATTTAAAAATGTCTTTATTTAGTGAAGACTGAACCTGCCTGAACTGTAGTTCAGGGGTTTGAACATTTGTTTGTTTTATACAGTTTTCACATGTGAGCTAGAAATGAACTGCAGCCACTACAAAGTCCTCTTAGGCACTGATACACAAATATTACTGTCATCATCATTAGAGATGTGCTTAATACAAGGCATTACATGATTCATTCAAGATGCTCAATTTTCCCAGAGAGTCAACAAACCACCAGAAAAACATGGCATGAGTTTTATATCACTAGTTGCAAACTGCTGGTAAAGACAGATGCAGAAATTTGGAAAGAATTAAAACGACTGGTTTGCCTACATATTGGCCTAAAGACAACAAACCAGTCACAAAGTAAAAGACACATTTCCATTGTGTTCTGTGGTGTAAAGAGAGGAGACGTCCAGGTGACTACGTGACTGAATACACAACAAAGCAACATGTTAAATCAGTAAATTACACTCAAAAATCAAGTCAAACTGAAAGAAATATATATAATGATATAAAACAAAAACAATGAGCTTAAACATCCAGGTTTTATATAAGTCATAATATAGCCTCTTTTAAATGATGGCAGTATTTTTAACATAGAAAGATAACTATTATTGATAACTGATTATTACCATAGACCATGAAGAAGGAATTCTTATTGGCATCAGATTTCTGTAAGCACAAGTCAGAAATGGAAATCTGCCCTTATTATGTTTTCCTTATGATATAATCATATATAATGATCTATTCTTTTCTCATATGGTGATTCACTTTCTCTTGACACACGTTAAACTGACCAGACCTAAATTCCTTTAGGGAACAGGCCTCTGACTTTTAATAAAAGACAAACCTCTGACTGTACATTTCTGACCTGCTGTAAAAGAGAGACCTCTGACTGATAACGGTCATCGCACTGCGAAGGAACACGCTATCACAGAGTGGCTCCGACCGGTTTTAAATCTTAACTACAATGTTCTGATTAACTGTCTGTCTGCCAGACTCCTCTTACGCATGAAGACGATGTAACCCTGAAACTATACAAGACCTTCACACCCCTTCCCTTCACTTCCCCACCTTTCCTTTGTTTGTATCTCATTATAAATATCTGTGCTTTTTCTGTTATCACTTGGTGAGTCCTCATCCAGCTGAGCACACACTCGGTTGTCTGACAGCTCACCATCTTGCAAGAATACACTGAGTAATATCCTGAATGTTTTTTTCTTCATCAAACCTGGTGTCAAACAGTCCTGGAGTGTCAATAACAGCAACCTTTTTTCCATCTACTTCACCACAGGCCTTAGAGCAGTTTGCAGTCAGAGATTTGAGGGAGAACTTTGATTTAAATTCTTGCTTTCCCAGGATGGTGTTTCCTGTGGCGCTCTTCCCAGCTCCAGTCTTCCCCACCATCACAATCCTGAGCTCCTCATTGTTGTATCTGAGTGATTCTAATGGGATGAATTAAAAAAATGAGATATTTAGAAAACTAATCTTATTATGGAACAACATGTAGCCTCATGAAAAAACTACTTAAAATCAAGTAAAAGCAACGTTGCACCTTCTGAAAAATGAACCATGCTGAATCAACAGAGCTGTCTTAATGAGGTGAGGAGTTAGGTTTCATTGATATATCACATATATTAATTATCAGGATAATTAGTATATGTAATAAATACAGTAAGAACAACATTCATGTACATTACAGTGTTCAGTTTTAAAGAGATGTTGATTCAACTGTATGATCATTTTGGGGATTATTGTTTGCTGGTGTTGAATCATTTTGCATTATACTGAGAGGTGTTTCTTTAATTCATATCAAGTGTGGTAATTTAAATAACAGACACGCCTCTCGATTTTCTGTGTTTCTCCTGAACTCCTAAAAATAAAAACTAAAAAAATAAAAAAACTGTCCACTTAGGAAGCAACACTGATTGACAATCAATTTCACATGCTGTTGTGCAAATGGAATAGACAACAGGTGGAAATTATAGGCAATTAGCAAGACACCCCCAATAAAGGAGTGGTTCTGCAGGTTTTTCAGTTCCTATGCTTTCTGTCTGATGTTTTGGTCACTTTTGAATGCTGGCGGTGCTTTCACTCTAGTGGTAGCATGAGACAGGAGTCTACAACCCACACAAGTGGCTCAGGTAGTGCAGCTCATCCAGGATGGCACATCAATGCGAGCTGTGGCAAGAAGGTTTGCTGTGTCTGTCAGCGTAGTGTCCAGAGCATGGAGGCGCTACCAGGAGACAGGCCAGTACATCAGGAGACGTGGAGGAGGCCGTAGGAGTCTGCTCTCCCTTAATAAATGTAAAACAATGAAATGTAGCTTGCTTCTTGCTGTGGGAAGCATAGTGATATAATCGCTTCCAATTTTCAAACTTTCTGGTGTTTTAGGTAGCACATTATGTTTTAAATGGATTCATTTTTTATAATCGTATTTGAGCTGGTTATGTTTTTCATTTAACTTCCTCATGTTTTGACTCTCAAAGTTTTCAGCTCCATGTGTTGTGTTACATGAATGAAATGATTCATACCCTTGTTTGTCCCATTTTATCTTCATAATCTAGCAGAGCTTGAATAACCAGTCCTTCTACACTTGGTTCCTTTTATGAACTGTAGACAACATACTTTGCCCACCTCTCCCATCACCTTTTACAAGAAATGGCACCAGTTCTTTTAAAATGCCAAATGTACATGACACATTTAGAGTTTAGTTAAGGTTTGATTTGCTGGTTTCTCTTTTCAACATGATGTCAAATGAACATGTGTGCTGCTCACTCAGTCAGCACTTCAATAGATGACACTTTCAGAAGACTGTAAGCTTTTGAAAAACTTCTGAGTTTGACTTAAATGTAGTAAATAAAGTATCATACGATGCAGTTACTTTTATTCAGGAAGAAATTAAAGCAGCCAGACAAGAAAACACTGAACATTTTACCTCCTGAACCAACCCGGAAACTCAAACACACAGAGGTCAGTCATTATATTCCCATACAAACAACAAAGATCGTTACACTAAAATAACAGCCAGTACAACAGAACAGAAATACAATTAAAATGACAAAACAAAGTGATAATATGAAAAGTATTTTCATATTTGTATTCTCAGCTGAATCTGCAGCTCTCCTCGGCTTTGAAGAGCTTTATAGTGAGTTTCAGCTCAACGTTTAGCTTTTCAACCCAACAACTTTACAGTTTATGTTCATCAATGCTCTCACAGTGACATTTCCCACAGCTGTTTTCAGTGAAAGGTTTCAAAAACCTACCAGCTCTGCAGGAAAGAGCAAACAGGTCAGACTGTTATGTATGTGGTGTTTTGGACTGTTTTGTGGTTTGTTTCCTTCTGCCTCCTGTGGGAGGTTCCTTCCTTTTAGAGTGGAGAGGCGTGGTTTTCCTGCTGGCTGGAGGTTGACACACCTGCACCTCATTTCTCGTCATCACTCCTTTTTAAGCCGGAGCAGGGCTTCACTTCGATGCTGGATTGTTCCACCTTCAGTGGTAACTTTCTCGCTGCTGTGCTAACAGTCTTCATGTAAAAACTCTTGCTAAATCTCGTGTTCGTTTCTAGTGACTCTTGTGCTCTGTTGTCTTTTTGCTCCAGATACTCACCTTTGTACCGGATTGCTCCTCCAGCCAGAAACCTGGCCAGCCACGCCGCTCCGCCTCCACTCCTCAACCTATCGGACAGCTTTTGGACTTACCCTTTGTTTGTTCTCATTAAATCAACTTTAAACTGCCATCTGCCTCTGGTCTGCTTCTGGGTCCTCTTTCGCTCAGAGACTTAACACAGACAACTATATCTGAATCATTTTTGTGTCTGTGATTTGCATCAGTTTTTGACAAAAAATGGATTACCATCAAGTTTGTTGAAGACACAAGTGTACCCCTCAGAATGAGAGCTTTTTTTTTTAATCCCTTGACAAATCCCTTGACTTTTCATCAAGACAAACATGTATTTTGTCCAACAGTTTTTTATGACTAAATTCTTGCTAAACTAATATCATCGAACCTCATTTCTAACTGTGTGTAGTGCTGTGTGAATGTGTAACTGCAGTGGAACAATCATGATTGATTTTTAAATCTTTATCATAGCACCCCCATGTGGCTGATTAATAGCGATGAAGGAAGTAGAATTTCCTTTGTTCATAGTTTTACACAAGTAGAGAAACACAATTCTAATCAGCAAAATGTACATAAAGTACTTTTTAAAAAGTGCTCATTAGATGACAGAATGACCCCCGAGTCAGTGTTGGATTATTGATGCCCTTTATAGGTTTCCTTTAATGTTGTCAACTAATTTGCTGCTTTATATAATGTTTTATTTAAGACAATACATGATACTGTAATTGTCAATTACATTGTTTTTGTATGTCTAATCTTTTATCATTGCAGTGGAGAAGTATAAAGAAAAATGGAAGTTGTCCTTAAGTAGAGCATTTCAGTAAATGTACTTGTAACACCCTGAAAAGGGGAGATATGAATGAAAAACGCTCAGAAGCGATGCTTTCTCTCTTGTAGATTCACCGAGAATGAGGCAAACTGCTCGAGAGCGCCCCCTTGCGGACCTTACAGGCACGACTAATCAATCACAAGCGTCTCTCAAGCCTGAGAAGTAGATCACAGATTGACAGATCTTGCCGGGAAGTGTGAATATACCTTTTTTTACAATAATGTTTTTAAACACTATTTAAGCATGTTAAACATTTTACACATGAACTTTAATGGACTTTTCTTACATTTACAGCTGTAATCTGTTTATGTATGAATTTCCCTTTTTTAGATATCCTTTTTACTATTTTATTATCCATTTGTACTTACAATTCCCATGATCATCTTTTAACTAGAAAACAATCTATCACATACTCAGTTACAGATTTACATATTTTCACTGCAAACAAATGTAGTCTGAGTTTAAGAGTTCATGTCATCAGAGACAAAATACAAACACAAATGTGTGTCGATCACTGTGGCGGACATTGTATTGACTAAATTTCATTACGTAGGGACTAATCTTGACCTCTATCTCACCCGAACCCTGACCTGAAATCAAGTCTTAACCCTAAAATTTAATAAGTTATTGTCCCGTAAAGGCAAGTGTGTGAACAGGATTTCTCATTTTTAGACAACAGCATGGAAGAGATTGTGATACAACTGGAAGGTAAATGAAAGAAATTCATCATCTCATTAAATATTTAAAAATGTCTTTATTTAGTGAAACCTGAACCTGCCTGAACTGTAGTTCACAGGTTTGAACATTTCTTTGTTTTACACAGTTATCACATGTGAGCTAGAAATTAACCGCAGCCACTACAAAGTCCTCTTAGGCACTGATACACAAATATTACTGTCATCATCATTAGAGATATGTTAATACAAGGCATTATATGATTCATTCAAGATGCTCAATTTTCCTGCTAGTTACCAAAACCACTTTCAAAACATGATGTAAATTTTATCAGTAGTTACAGACTGCTGATTAATCAGGTACAAAATGGAGAAAAATTATTGTTTGGCCTACATGTTGCCTAAAGACAACAAAGTAGTCCCAAAGTAAAAGTCACATTTCCATCTTGATCTGTGGTGTAGAGAGAGCAGGCGTCCAGGTGACTGAATACACAACAAACCAACATGTTAAATCAATAAATTACACTCAAGTAAAAAAGTCAAACTGAAAAAATACTAGTATAATGATATACAACTAAAATGATCAGCTTAAACATCCACATTTAATATAAGTCATAGACTAACTTCTTTTAGATTATGGCAGTAATTTTTGTTTACTTACATAGATAATTATTGATTATTAGAATTCCTGGTGCCACAGACCATAAAGAAAGATTCATTCTCATTGGCATCAGATTTCTGTAAGAACAAGTCAGAAACTTCAGCTCCAGTCTTGAGTTCCACCTTCACCATGAAAGTTGTTTTAAAGATACTCAGGAGCTCTGCTGTGATAAATATTGTTCACCACTCCCAGTTTTATTTGTGTGGCTTGAGCCTTTCAAGGAAACCACCAAAACACAAGGCAACACTAAGTTTTCTGTTTTTATTAGACCATACACTGACTGTTAAGTTACTTAAATCATTCAGATTTCATACAATCAAACCCTGTTTATCATTTTTATGGTCAGTATATTGTAAGCATTAATGATTGAATGTATTTACCAACACAACACCTAGTTAACCTGCTGCAGTCCAGCATCACTATTTAAAACGAACATTTTTGAGAACACCAATTAAACACACGCTCAGTGATAAAACAGTCCCAAGTAAGAATTTAATTAATAAAGTGCTTTTCTCAGCTTCCTGTCTGGCCAATAATTCCTGCATTTTCCTCAGTTTTTCAAATTGCTCTTCCATTTCTCTTTCTTGAGCTTCCCTTAGCTTCTTCCTCTCCGTGTCACCCTTCACTACCATCATTTCTTGCTCATACTTTTGCTCTATTTCCTTCCTCAGTTGCTCCAGCTCTTTGCGGTGTTGCTCTTCTTTCTCTTTCAGGATTTGTTGTTTTTCCTCTTTCAATCGCCCTCTCTGCCATCTGGAACATTTCGGTGGTGTAATGGTTTCCTCCGTTCTTCTCTGTTATTTTTCTGATCTTGTTGAGCAGCTCTCTGACCTGAGAACGATCTTTCTCCTCATTATTGAAGACGTGATATTGGCCGTTACATTTGGCCACAAGTTCTTGCAGTTTTTCACATTTCCCCAAGAACTCTTCGATTGGTTTCCCTTTGAGCTTGTCGCCATGGGTAAAGAGCACCATGCTGTATTTGTCTGCTTCATCTCCAAAGATTTTCTGAAGCTTCTCCACCGTCTTCTTTTCTTCCTCTGTGTATTTGTCCAGTTTGATGATGATCAAGAAGATATGTGGTCCAGGAGAAGCATAAGAAATGCACTGAGCAATATCTTCATTTGTTTTCTCTTCATCATTCCTGGTGTCAAACAGTCCTGGAGTGTCAATAACAGCGACTTTTTGTCCATCTACTTCGTCTAAGTTCGTTTAAAATGCCAACATGATGTCAAATGAACATGTGTGCTGCTCACTCAGTCAGCACTTCAGTAGATACTTTCAGAAGACTGTAAGCTTTTGAAAAACTTCTGAGTTTGACTTAAATGTAGTAAATAAACTATGATATGATGCAGTTACTTTTATTCAGGAAGAAATTAAAGCAGCCAGACAAGAAAACACTGAACATTTTACCTCCTGAACCAACCCGGAAACTCAAACACACAGAGGTCAGTCATTATATTCCCATACAAACAACAAAGATCATTACACTAAAATAACAGACAGTACAACACAACAAAAATACAATTAAAATACAAAACAAAGTGATAATATGAAAAGGTATTTTCATATTTGTATTCTCAGCTGAATCTGACCCACCGGGGGTTTGCCCATGGGACCCGGCCGTGCTCAGCCCGAAATGGCGATGTGGGCATGGGCCCGCCTTCCAGTAGGGCTCACCACCCGCAGGAAGGTCCATGAGGGGCCGGTGCAATGTGGTTTGGGTAGCAGTCGTGGCAGGGGGCCTTGATGACCCAATCCTTGGACCACAACTCTGGCAATAGGGATCATGATTGATTTTTAAATCTTTCATCATAGCACCCCCATGTGGCTGATTAATAGCGATGGAAGGAAGTAGAATTTCCTTTGTTCATAGTTTTACACAAGTAGAAAAACACAATTCTAATCAGCAAAATGTACATAAAGTACTTTTTTAAAAGTGCTCATTGGATGACAGAATGACCCCCGAGTCAATGTTGGATTATTATTATTATTATTGATGCCCTTTATAGGTATCCTTTAATGTTGTCATCTACTTTACTGCTTTATATAATGTTGGGTTGTTTATTTTGATAAAATACATGACATTATTTAATAAGTTATTGTCCCGTAAAGGCGAGTCCCCACAATGTCACTGTGTGAACACATGAGCAACAACACAACAGTTGTGTTCACAAACACACTGAGGACAAATAAATGAACCTGCAGACTGTGTTACAACATTTTATTGACATTGTTGAGTTTAATTACATAAAAGTACATCTTGTTAATGCAGTTTGGTTCTGACCCACCAACATGTTTCAGTTTTATATCAGTAGTTGCTAGTAAAATCAGGTACATGATTCAGAAAAAATAGATTGTTTGGCATAAAAATAACAAACTAGTCACAAAGTAAAAGACACATTTAAGTTGTGATCTGTGGTGTAAAGAGAGCAGGCGTCCAGGTGACTGAATACACAACAAACCAACATGTTAAATCATAAAATAAAAGTTTTATATAAGTGATAATATAAACCCTTTAACATTGTGGCAGTAACATTTTTACATGCAAAGATAAATATAGTTGATTATTCATTACTGATTTTTACAATTCCTGTTACCATAGACCATAAAGAAAGAGGAATTCTTATTTACATCAGATTTCTGCAAGAACAAGTCAGAAACTTCAGCTCCAGTCTTGAGTTCCACCTTCACCATGAAAGTTGTTTTTGAGATACTCAGGAGCTCTGTTGTGATAAATATTGTTCACCACACTGACTTTTATTTCTGTGGCTCGAGCCTTTAAAGAAAACCACCAAAGCTGTTTGAAAACTTAGTTGAAGTTGTGTTTGAACCCAGTGACAAATGTTGGCAATCATAAAGACCAATTTTTATTGACTTACTGCCTTTAAAGTTGTAATAATGACTATTTTCATGAATTCAGACTATTCTTGACAGCATGTATGGCCAGCATATTTTCAGCAGTAGTAATTAAATGTATTTATATTCTGTAATTACTTCTTTAGATAGTTGTTTTCATTATTTATGGTGGACTCATTTCAAATTGTCTTCAATTGCACAGCAGATTCACTAGAGAAGATGCAGCTCGGCTACATTTCCTACTGCTGGTTCTTAATTTTAAAAGCATTTACCTGGTGAAACACTGAGTGGCTTTTGTTGCGAATCAGTAAGAGGAAGATGTTAATCGCTGTGGTTAGCAATGATAGCAATCATTCATCCAATTTGTGTCTGTGAAACATTTTGTGATCACTTTGGGCATTTTTTGTGAGCAGATCAGATTTAAACATTGCAGATACAAATGAAATATGAAGAATCAACCACAGTGAATTGTTACAGAGAGAACATGAGGCAAACTATGACGGCAAAACTGCACAAAAAGTAGTTGAAAATAAAAGATGTGATTATACACAAATTGTCCAGTTAAGCACAAACTGATGTGAAGCACAACAGCAAACTCTTAAAAGATGAGGTCCACATCTTCAAAGAAAGTCAAAAACTGGAATGTGAAAAGTCACAATGGTCGATTATAATTGCTGAAGGTCAGCATCACCTGCATCGTCAGAAACTCATGAAACAGTGTACTTAACAATTGGATTAATGAAGGGCATTTCCTGTGCTTCTTTCAGCTGTTTTTTTTTCTCTTCTATTTCTTTTTTACAAGCTGCCCGTAACTTCTTCTTCTCCTCCTCAGTGTTAGCTTTCTCTGCCTTCCTTTGTTGCTCATATTGTTCCTCTATTTCCTTCCTCAGTTCCTCCAGCTCTTTGCGGTTTTGCTCTTCTTTCTCTCTCAGGATTCGTTGTTTTTCCTCTTCAATCTCCCTCTCTGCCTTTTGCAACATTTCGGTGGTGTAATAATTTTTTCCGTTCTTCTCTGTTATATTTCTGATCTTGTTGAGCAGCTCTCTGATCTGAGAACGATCTTTCAGCTCATTATTGAAGACGTGATATTGGCCGTTACATTTGGCCACCAGTTCCTGCAGTTCTTCACTTTCTGCCAAGAACTCTTCGATTGTTTTCCCTTTGAGCAGGTCTCCATGGGTAAAGAGCACCATGCTGTATTTGTCTGCTTCATCTCCAAAGATTTCCTGAATCTTCTGCACCGTCTTCTTTTCTTCCTCTGTGTATCTGTCCAGCTTGATGACAATCAAGAAGATATGGGGTCCAGGAGAAGCATAAGAAATGCACTGAGCAATGTCTTCAACTGTTTTCTCTTCATCATTCCTGGTGTCAAACAGACCAGGAGTGTCAATAACAGAGACCTTTTGTCCATCCACCTCACCAAAGGCTTTTTTACAGACTGCAGTCAGAGATTTAGGGGAGAACTCTGATTTAAATTCTTGCTTTCCCAGGATGGTGTTTCCTGTGGCGCTCTTCCCAGCTCCAGTCTTCCCCACCATCACAATCCTGAGCTCATCATTATTGTAGTAGGTTGGGGTAGGTTCAGACCTAAAGACTGAAAAATAAGAATGAACAATGCAAGCTGCATGTTTTTATAAAGTTTAGTACAATCAGAGAAGATTTTTAAGGAGCTCTAAAGCATCTAGTAACGCTAGGACTAGTAAAGTTATTCAAGCACGTTATCTCTGTATTGTATTGAAAAGAGTTTACACTTTTGAAGAAAGATGAAAAAACAGAAGAAGAGCAACAAAGAAATGTGAGTTAAACAGAAAGACTTAAATCAAGTGATCCTGCTTGGAGGGGCTTTGGAGGCAGGCTGAGAGTTGGACTTTTTTCAAACTAAGTCCCGTCTCTTCTAAATCCTACCAGCTGTGGCTTCAATTATCATTTAGTTACATAATCTTGAGGTGAAAATTTTATTTTATTGGAGTAAATCAGACCAGTATCTCTTGGATTAACATTCATGTTGGACATTTCCACACATGTCCACCAGTCAGTGCCATTGCAGGAAGTAGTGTCTCCTTTATAAAGTCAGCTAGAAAACAAGGTTGTGAACAATAATAATAATAATAACATTTTAGTTGACTAGGCCCTAACCAAACCATGCTTGCATGCACAGATGTTGTACAAATGGATAGAACTTGCTTTTCTGGAACATCCCACAGATGCTTGATCAGATTGAGATTTGAGGGAATTAGTAGACCATGTTAATACCTTGAAATCTTTCCTGTTGAAAGAAGCCACTTCCATCAAGGGATCATTGCCAAGAAGGGATGTGCTTGGTTTACAACACTGTTTAGGTAGTTATTAATTAATGGTATTAATGCCAGGACCAGAGGTTTCCCAGCACAACACTGACCAAATCATCACACTCCCTCCACCAGCCCATAGTGCAATAGGATTAAACGGGCTGGCTTTCACTCCCCACATGCATCAGAGAATCTTGGCCTCCACAACTGTGCCGCTGGATCATCAGTTTTCCTTCATGAGTCTACTTTTGCTGGGTGCTAACCACTGCACACCAGTAGCGTCCTAAAGACGTGTTGTTTTGCAGATGCTGTGATACAGTCATCTATCCATCACATGTCGCTCAGATTCTTATGCATGCTCATTTTCCCTACTTCCAACACATCAACTGCAAGAACTGACCAGGTGTGACTTTTATGCTACTTAACCTGTTGGTAGTTTACATGTTGTGGCTGATTAGTGCAGTTAAAGAAAATAAAATATTGCATGTCAATTTTTCCACACAGCTGCAATTATAGGAAAATGTGGAGTGGGTGTGTGGATGAGGAGATGCCATATACCAGCTCTGTAAATCTGTCCTGGCTGTTGATCAAGATAAATCCAGTTACACTCTCCCAGTTTGTTCCCCGAAAGCACATTATGCCAACACAGAAGTGGAAACGATAAAGGTGGAATGTGGAGAAAAGAGTTTGCTGAACACTTGGAGAGTTCATGTACTTACCAGGCGTTGTTTCTTCGGCATCGCTGGCCATGTTTGTGTTCTAGAAGACGAAGCAGTTGTATTGTCAAAGTATGTTCAACCAAACCTCTGAATATAGAAACTTCATTCACCAAACCACGCCCATATCAAGGCTGACAACAAAGCACAGGTGACAAGGTGAGAATAGTTTAACCTTCTGTAGGTTCTTTTTTTAGGCCTCAAAGCCAAAGTCAAAGAAAATGTATATTTTCATAATGTATAGTCAACACTCTCTTAATATATGATTTATGGAGTCAGTGTGTACCATGTACAAAAGTAAAACCATTTTGGTGCTACATGTATTAGTATGAAGTAGTATGAAGTGTATAAAAATGACTCCAGAGACACTTAAATAGATTAGAATTTCAGTTTATTGTCCATCTTTTGTTTTGGGGTACTTTTTTCAAGTTAAATACTCTACTGTTACTCTATATTGATATTGTCATTTTTGTATCTGTACTAAAGAGCCTAACTATTTTAATGTTAGATGTTATGATTAATGTTAGATGCTGATTTAATGTTATGAGGTTAAAATGTTGAGCTTCTTGTGGTGCTGGATGAAAGGTCGATGAATTGCCAAATTAATAAGGATTCATCCTGTGGTCACCATGAACTTGTGTACCAGATTTCATCCATCTAATGAATGAGTCAATAGTTTCATCTTTGTGCCTTTGAAAATGACTAGCTAGACTTTCACACAGACCACCTGGGAGCTGATATGCAAAATAATAACAGACAAAGAAGTGTTGATGAATTTTTAAAAAACATTTTTTTTGTAGTAGTAGTAGTAGTAGTGTACATATTTGTAGTGTAGTGTAGTGTACATTTTTTTTTTCGCAGAATGATTACAAACAATCCTTGTCATTTCTGACTAAAGCATTTATACACAATTATTTTTACCCCCAATTTTTATCTTGAACACATTGAAAATGTCTTATCTATTTATATAAACATGCATAAATGAAATGCTTTCTACTATTGTTATACGTCAACAGTTATGCTGTATTTGATTTTAGACTAGTCACCTCAAGTCTAAAATGGAAAGAAAACTAATGCTACACGTTAAGAAAATAATTTGCTCTTATATTAGGGCTTTATGAAGCTGCTTCTTGAATGCAAAGTGATAATGATATCTAAACATGAGAGAAACTGAACAGAAGTTGAAAAAGAATCAGAGGTTCTGTGAGTGCAGAGAGAAGTAAGTCATAGGCTGAGCTGAACACCAATATAAGACTTCATACTCCCACACATACAGTCAGTGTGACTGCAAATGAGTGAGAAAAAGTTAAACTTTGCTTCACTTTACGTGAAGACCTTAATAAGTAAAAACAAAAAAATCTTATGGTCATTGATTTCTTTAAAGGTTCTGGTCTACCTGGGCTCACAGATCTCAGCTGTTGTCCCAACCAAATTCCAGCTCTGTTAATTAGTTGGGACTACAAACTGATGTGTGATCCCAGGTACACTCATACTCTGGAATAAGTCATGAATCTGTCTGGGTGATTAGAATAAAACTGTTCTTCACTCATTAATATTGCTTTTCTGTTCTCCTTAGATAATAAAAGACATGTGTTTGGATGCAGTGTGAGTTCACTAAAACATGCAGACAAAGAGAGCTGAGGAGCTTTAACCTCCACTACATCCCTGGTTAGCAGGATGAAGGCGCCCTCTTGTGTTGAGCATCAGTTTTCACATTTCACTTGTTGACCTGCTGTGATGTTCATTGCTGCAGGAAGACGTGTAAAAACTTCACTGAGCCTTTGGCAGCTTCAGACAACATCAGTAAAGAGAGATTTAAAGAGATGTAATATCACACCATGTCACTTTGTTCACAGGAGTCACACCCTGCTATGTAAAAGAGAAGAATGAATGATCTCCTTATTGATTATGATCAGGATAGTTACACTTTTATAATACCTCATAACAACAACAACATTTGATCTGACAAACAAATAAATGTAAATGTGATTATAGATTTCTTTCCAAATGTACAAAGTGGTGAAGAAAATCTCTGGGATAAAGGAAGGTCTGCTGCTTTCTCTCTTCAGACTCATGCAGTGGAAGAGAAACTACAACATACAAATCCATCCATCCAAATATTCAACAAACATTTGGAGCACAGAGAAGTTTACATTTTCATGCAGAGAAATGTCAGTTTAGGTAAACAGAAATCATCCTGAGCAGTGAGAGCCTCCATGGCTAAACAGACACAGGAAGGAGCGCCACCTAAAGAAACTCAAACATTTACACAACAACAAATGAGAAGATGTCAAAGTACCCGCCCATAATGTTTGATTGACAGCTGATCTCTGTGCAGTGAAGAAATGCCACAACAATCAGCTGTCAGCAACAAACATGAAGACAAAATAAGTTGAAGAGTTCAAACACAGAATTTAACCCACTGACCCTGAAATGACTTCTGACTATTTCACTTTAATCAACTCAGCTGTGTCTTTATAACAGTAACAAAGCCAAAGTCCAGCATAGAGAGGCTGAGTGAACGTGGTCTGGACTCTGTGGAGGAGAGTCATGGTTTCAGAGATGCTGTAGAAGGACAGAATACCTGCTCTGTGATCCAGGTACACTCCGACTCTGGAGGACCGAGGACCTGAGACGGGAGTTTGGACTTTGTTGTACCAAAATGAGTAACTGTTGTTGTCACAATCTAATGCCCAAGATTTGTCATTTCGTCCAAATGCACATTCAGTCGAGCTCCCTGCTCTGCTGATATTCTTGTATGCGACTGCACACTACCTACGAACTCCTCCTATCCCTCTCCACTCCACCTCCCAGTAACAACGTCCAGTCAGACTCTCTCTACTCAGGACCTGACACCATTTAATGAATGTGTCTGGGTGACTAGAATAAGACTGTTGTTTTGTTACTGTTGCTTTTCTGTTCTCCTCAGATAATAACAGATGTGTGTGTGCTGTGTTTGTATCCAGTGTGAGTTCACGTGAATATTTGAAGAACTCAGCTCTGGTCTTGGGCTCTGGTTGTGGCAGTAAAACATCCACTTCAGTCACTGTCAGTGAGATGTTTGTCCACTTCTCTGTCAGAACATCCTGTAGTTTATCTCTGACTTCTGACACAGCCGCTGTCACATCCTCAAAGTATCTGAGAGGACGGATCTTGATGCTGGATGAGTCTGTAGACTGACTGAGTGCTGACAGTGAGGGGTAGTTGTGTAGAAACTGGGTGTGATCCTCTGTGTGTGAGAGCTGCTTCAGATCAGCGTCTTTCCTCTTCAGCTCAGTGATCTCCTGCTCCAGCTTCTCCTGAAGCTCTTTGACTCGACTCACTTCAGTTTCCTGCTGGGATCTGAGCTGCTGCTTCACATCAGAGCTTCTTTTCTGGATGAGACGGATCAGCTGGCTGAAGATCTTCTCGCTGTCCTCCACTGCTTTATCAGCAGAGCGATTGATGGCCTCCACCTCCCTGCTGAAGCTCCTTCACATCTTTCTCTCTGTCCTGGATTCTCTGCTGGATGTTTTGTCGACTCACCTCGAGCTCTCTCTGCCTCTCAGTCCTTTCTGCTGCAGCTGAGACTGTGTCGTGGCCTTTATGTTCATCCATTAAACAGAGATAACAGATACACTTCTGATCAGTACGACAGAAAATCTTCATCACCTCATCATGACGAGAGCAGATGTTCTCCTGGAGCTTCTTGGAGGGGTCCACCAGCTTGTGTTTTGTAAATGTAGGTGATTCAAGATGAGGCTGGAGGTGTTTCTCACAGTAAGAGGCCAGGACAGACCAGACAGGACTTGACAGCTTTCAGGGGAGGGAACAAGGAAATATCTGACAGAGTGGAGCTGTGTGTGTCTGAGAGCAGGAAGAAGAGGGAGGGCTGATCAAGCTGGGATTCATTCCAGGAAGAGGAGCGCTTTGAGAGAGATACTGTGACTGTCTGTCTGTGACTGTAGTTTAACTTTATTATAAATAAAACACTTCTTTCCTCCATTTTGTCTGTTCACTTGCTTTACTTACTTGTTGGTAATGCCTATCTTCAAACTGCTAAATCTTTCAGGGGGAGGGAACGAGAAAGTATACCAACAGTGGCACTACTCAAAACAGGAAGGAGTGAGAGTCTTTATCAGGCTTTGATTGATTCCACAACAAGGCTTGGCCTGACAGAGATGCTGTGTCTTCACTGTTTGTTTACAATGCTTATTAAAACTGGGACTATAAAAATGATCAATCTCATCACCCATAAATCAGAAACTGTCCCATCAGTACAAAATGTGTATTTATCAGTCTTTAAAGTGTCAGTATCAAAAATGAAGGTAGATAGACACATTTGAAAACATTTTTTCACTCATCAGACAGAGTAAAAAAAGTACAAGGAAAAGAACAGTCCAAAGATATCTAATCCCTTTGGATGAAGGGATGAAAATATAATTATAATCAGCAAAATGTACATGAAGTACCAAAAATATAAGTGCTCATTAGATGACAGACTGAGCCCTGAGTCAGTGTTAGATTATTATTACTAATGCACTGTATAGGTAGCTTTTAATGTTCTCAACTACTTTACCACTTTATATAATCTTGGATATTTTTATTTGATGAAATGCGTGAAACTTTTATTATCAAATGCATTTTTTCTGTTTTATAATTGCAGTGGAGCAGAAGTATAAACACAAATGGAAGTACACAAGTAAGATACAAAGACCTCAAGATTGTATTTAAGTAGAGTATTTTAAAATGCCAAAAGTGCCCTGCACATTTAGAGTTTAGTTAACCCTTTGAATTTGATTTGCAATATTATCCCAAATGAACATGTGTGCTGCTCAACCAGCCAGCAATCTCCACAATGTCACTCTGTATGTCCCCTTAATGTTACAGTGTGAATATATGTGTGTCCCCACAATGAATAACAATACAACAGTTGTGTTTGACACTGAGGACAAATAAATTAACCTGCAGACTATGTTACAACATTTTATTGACAGTCTTGAGTTTAATTACATGAAAGTACATCTTGTTAATGCAGTTTGGTTCTGACCCACCAACATGTTTCTGTTCAAAGGATTTCTCAAAATGATTTTTAGACAACAGCATGGAAGCCACTGTGATACAACTGGAAGATAAATGAAAGAAATGAATCAGTTTATTAAATATTTAAAAATGTCTTTATTTAGTGAAGCCTGAACCTGCCTGAACTGTAGCTCAGAGGTTTGAACATTTCTTTGTTTTATACAGTTTTCACATGTGAGCTAGAAATGAACTGCAGCCACTACAAAGTCCTCTTAGGCACTGATACACAAATATTACTGTCATCATCATTAGAGATATGCTAATACAAGGCATTACATGATTCATTCAAGAAGTTACATTAAACATCGCCTGTGTCTTTATTATAAAAACGTTGTCTTCTAACATACAAGGCATGTTAAAGAAACTGTTCAGTCCTTCTTCATCTTCATCTGTCCTCTGTGAGAGCTTCTTTAAATTAAAGTTAAGGTGCAAATGGAAATACGCCATCTCATAACATTTTACTTTCAATGCACTAAAACTCTTGAGTCTAATTTTGGATCATCCTGTGATGTGAGGACCAGGTGGTCTTAGCTGAGATTTGATTGGGGACTTGCTGGTTCCCAACTATATTCAGTAGGGGTGGGGGAAATAATGCATTCTGCATCTAGATGCTTTGTTGAATGATTCTGCATCGATACAGTAAAGTCTATAATCAATAATCAGCGTTCAACAGACTGCCATTTCTGGAGTTTGGTGCTGCTGCTATGTAGAAAGTGTTGCTATATTTAAATTTAGAAAATGCGACAAGACGGCAGAGCAGCTGCGCGAAACAAAAGAAATAAAACTATATGGGCACACTATAAACCATGTATAGAAACCGGGAACTAAGATGCATCAAGAATCGTTTCATTATCAAACTGTGATCCTCTGAATTATAATTTATTTGAATTATGAGGTGACTGATGATTCCCACCCCTAAAATTCAGTCTAACTGGATCAGGTACAACATGTGTCACTTCTGCGGGTCTCGTCTAATACCAAAGTTGAATTAAACCAATCTCAAGAACTCTTATCAGTTCTGATCATGTGGTGTCATCACGGGAGAAAAACATGCTTTTAGAGGTCGGAGAGAGACAATGAACTGTGACGTGAAGGGTTGGTGTTCCCTCTCTTTGTTTGGATCTGTTCAAGTCGGCCACATTTAGGAGTCTGTCTGTCACAGGTCCCCAGATGAAGGGGATCACGGGATGCTGATTCATGGGGCCGCCATGGCACCCTGGACCCTTGTTTATTCAACACAGTTCAGTTTTAGCCATCAAGGCATTCGGGCATGTTGAGGCCTGTCAGCAGCTGGTAGAGCCTTAAGGCTAAGTGGTAATTAAATCCCATAAATCTAACAGGACAATGTTTTACAAGCGTCACTGACACAGTGCTGTGAAAACACTTTGGTGTAGGTTTTAAATTTTAATTGTTGGAGGCACCTAAGTACACTGGATGGATGTATCATTTGCAGTTAGACCTGTAGTAATTTAACTATATTCCCCAAAGTAGCTGTGTTTCTCATTCTGTGACACTGAACAATGCTAGAGTTACACCCAGGTAACTGGTTCCTGAATAGGAGACTACAGCTGTGCAACAGCAGTGTTTTCATTTATTCACTCATTGTGACAGACGGCGAGGATCATGTCGAGCGCTGGAGATGGCTTTGTCAGATGTGTGTCACTGAAAAAGATCAGATTACTGAGTCCCTGACGTCGTCTTCAGTTTAAACTGTTCCAGGAGAGTTAGAAACGCGTAGCCTTATTTTTTAAAGCACACGTATAAATCTCTCCAATTCATCAGTTAGTTAGTAAAAAAGACCTCTAAAGATGTTCCTCTGGTTTTATTTCATGTGTAAATAGGCAGTTATTTGCTAATATAACAACTCGATAAGCTAAATGGTCACTGCTTTGAGTTTCTGCCCCCTATCTGTCAACATTTGCTTTCAATGATTAATTTTTCATTTGTCTTAGTGATGAAACCAGAAGAAGTTAAAATGAGATGCCCCTGAGGCCGCAGCTCCTTCTTTAATGTGAGCTTTGTGCAGCAGCTTTGCAGGAATGGAAGCCTGAACCAGTTTTTTTTTTTTTTTGGTTGTTGTGAGATATTTCTCTGAAAAACATCCACGGTGAGCATTGATTGTGTTTTTACAATAAGAATGACTGTAATGTTTGATGTGAAAATGTAAATAGTGTTTGCAACTTTTGACTGGCAGAGAATAATGTGCATGCAAAGTCATATTTCTCTGCGCCGTGTGAAATTCATGGGCTGCAAGCACTGAAAGTAAAACATTTTCATGTTTAAGGACATTTATGTCTCAAAATGAGATTTCCATGCATTGTATTTTGAGACCTGCTGCATGTTTTAATAAAATAAAAGTCCCTCGACTACATAAAAGTTTCATGAAAAAAACGTACATATAAAATTAAAAAAGAAAATAATAAAAAGAAAAGTTTTCTACTTTTTCATTTTTAATCCTCATAGTCAACTATCCAACAAGTAGTAGTATTTTCAGCATTAAAGGTGTTTGGATTGCCAAGTGATTGTCATTTGATTTTATGTCTGTGGAATTCTGGGTAATGTAGTTGGATGAATTAATTCATCATCAACGTGAGTGTTAGGTGTGTGGTGAGCCGTTTATACTGTAGCAGCGGTCAGTTGTACTGTATATTAATAATATCTAACCACTTGATTATCAGAAATATCACATCACTGTTAAAATATGAATTTTGCTGCAGTTATACATGTCTTTTCAATGCAATCATGTACTAACATGAATTACAATGGGGGAAAGTATGTTTAAGAAGCAATACACAATTATTAAACAGCTTATAACACATTATAATTTAGTATATAAATGATTATATAAATCATTTCTATTTGTTCATGAAATATTTATTTTTAAATGCTTTATTTCCACTCACCGTGACAAAAGAGCAAACTTGCAGTGCCACTAAGCCATTAGATGCGGCTGAAAGAATTTAAGTAAGTAGACCTTGAGTAGGACTATTTGTCCTAATTTATTTTTATGGCATTACAGCTATGTTGCACTCTTACCAACCAACATTTATTTATGTTGGTTTTGTTTACACGTCATCATAGATAAATAAACAGGCACAAGCAACCTCCGTGTTTCCTGTGAATTATTTTCCTTCAACTTGATGGCATGTGGGGACTACAGACTGGAGCAATGACATGTTGAAAATGTCTGCAAAAGACGTCTGCCAGCTGATCTGCACACACCTTGAGAGCTCGGCCGGGGATGCCGTCAGGTCCAGGAAGACCTTACGTGTGTTAATCCGTTTTAAAGTTCTGCACACGTCTGCCCTGGATATCACAGGTGGGCAGTGGTCCTCCTGAGCCTTTTGGCACCTCCACAGCTGGAGAGGTGCTCTCAAAGCGGGCATAATCGTAAATTCATCGTAAATTTCCCTGAGGGAGTCATCCCAAAGTGGATCAATAAAGTCAAGTCTAAGTCTCTAAGTCTCTATAAAAAGTGTTCAGCTCATCAGGCAGAGATGCAGACATCACCTCAGCACTGCTGATCTTCTTTTTGTAGTCCGTAGGAGTTTTTAATCCAGCCCACATGCTCCTGGTGTTGGAGCCCTTGTAATGAGACTCTTTCCCTGTATTGTCTCTTTGCGCTGCTGATGGCTCTCCGGAGTGCGTACCTGGACTTCCTGTACTCCTCCAAATCACCTGAGTTGTAGGCGTCTGTCCGTGCTTTAAGTTTGGCACAGGACTTCTCCTGTTAACCCAGGGCTTCTGATTGGGGAATGTCTGCACAGTAATCCTCGGTACGACGTCATCGATGCATTTTCCGATGTATCCAATGACCGCGTCCGTGTATGTGTTTATGTCTGTGTCCTTAAACACACACCACTCTGTCGTGCTGAAGCAGTCGCGCACAAGAGCCGAGTCTGATTGGTCGGACCTGCTGCTGAATGGTCCGCGTCACCGGTCCGTCACGCTTCAGTTTCTGCCTATAGGAAGGCAGCAGCAGAACTGAGGCGTGGTCTGATTTTCCGAATGGAGAGCGAGGGAGGGCCTTGTACGTGTCCGTGTAAGGGGTGTAAACATGATTGTGTGTGTGTTCTCGCCACGCGTGGGACAGCTGATGTGTTGGTGGTATCTCGGCAGGACTTTCCTCAGGTTGGCGCTGTTAAAGTCTCCGGCTACAATAAACGCAGCCTCCGGCCGTGAGGTCTCTGTCCTGTCGATAACTCCAAACAGCTCGTCCATGGCCTTGTTGTTGTCGGCGTGTGGCGGAACATACACTGCTGTCATGACAACCGATGTAAACTCACGCGGAAGATAATAAGGCCGGCATCTGATCATGAGGTGCTCCAGGTCCGGAGAACAGCCCATAGAAATAATCTCCACGTCTGAGCACCACTTGTTGTTCACCATGAAGCAGACACCTCCTCCCTTGCTCTTCCCTGAATGTATAGTCCGGTCCTGTCGGTGGATGGATGGAAGTCCCTCGGAAACAATGGCGGAGTCCGGGATCGAAGGGTCGAGCCAAGTTTCCGTGAAAACCAAAACATTACAGTTTTTAATGTCCCGTTGAAACGCCATCCTGCTCCGGAGTTCATCCAGCTTGTTATCCAGGGACTGAACATTAGCCAGAAGAATACTCGGGAGAGGAGGCCGGTTTTCACGCTTTCCTCAGCCGGACTAGGACTCCGACCCGCACCCTCTTTTCCTCCGCCGCCTCCGCTGCTCAGGTTCAACAACAGGTAGGCTCCGCCATGGAGATTCCCCGTTGTACGCTGGAGGCGGTGGCGATGAAAACGTTTTTTCCACCACCGACCTGAATGTGTAGAAGTTTTTCTCTATCATATTGTATGATAGGGCTCTCTTTAGCAGGTTGCATAACTTAGGAGAAGAAATAAATAACAAAATAGTGCAAAAATTATTACAAAATTAATGTATTTTGTTGATATAGTGCATCAGAAAGCATTATGACTGAGTTATAATTTACTATGGAAACCTTCATAATGCACTATAGATGTGGTCTTCATAGGAAACTACCAAATTTTATTATAAATCTGTGACCCAATTCCATAAAAAACTCTTAACCTGACTTTTATAAACCGTCTCATTTTGAACAACTGGGTGTGTAACTACATCAGCTCCATAAGATGGCACCAGTCTCAGACATTTTGACTTCAGGTACTTCGAACACACCCTGGTCCAGGTATTATAGCTTTACTGAGCACACAGCATTATTATCTGTAAAGTATTACGGCACACACTCATACATGAAACTGTACAATTTCTGTTGGTCTGCCCTTATAAGGTGATGGACCTTATTTTTGCTCTTAAATATTATTTCAACAAAAATGGATTCTTAAATATGAGACGTGTCAAAAACAGTTTCAGCTCTGTTACAAAAAACTTTCAACCTGTTTGTTTTTCTTAGTTTGAAACAGGATACTCTCATTTTATCTACATAAAGCTTGTTATCTATAAGCTACACATGATAATTCATTTCTAAGAGACATTCACAGACAGTGCTATGTTTGTGCTTAAAATATATAGCATATTCATATTAAAATGTCTTTGTCAACTTTATATCAATGCAGTGATTGCTGATTGCAAAGGATAATTTTTTGTAGATATATGTTGTAAGGGGGGCAGCACAGTGGTGTGGTGGTTAGCAACTGTTGCCTCACAGCAAGAGGGTTCTGGGTTCAATCCCTGGTTGAGGCAGGCCCTTCTGTGTGGAGTTTGCATGTTCTCTCTGTGCCTGCGTGGGTTCTCTCTGGGTACTCCAGCTTCCTCCCACAATCCAAAGACATGCAGGTTAGGTTAATTGATAAGTCTAAATTGCCCCTAGGTGTGTATGTGAGTGTGAATGGTTGTATGTCATCTGTGTTAGCCCTGCGATTGACTGGCGTCCAATCCAGGGTGTACCCTGCCTCGCGCCCAAAAGATAGCTGGGACAGGCTCCAGCACCCCGTGACCCTGTGTTCTCAGGATAAAGCGGGTTAGGAAAATGGATGGATGGATGGATGTTGTAAGGGCCTCTCGCCCAAAGATAGCTGGGACAGGCTCCAGCACCCTGCGACCCTGTGTGTCTCAGGATAAGCGGGTTTGGAAAATGAATGAATGAATGAATATGTTGTAAGACTGATGGAGAAACACATTAAAAGATGAAAATGAAAAGAACATAATTATAGTTAAAAAATAATGATAAATGCATTCTGTGTGCACATGATGTGGGCAATAGCATGAGGAAGCAGAATGAGATTACTGTAGCCCACAATGTCACATTATGCAGTCAGCTTTTTCCACTGCAACAGCACACAGACAAAGAAGAATAAAGAGGAAGTCTGTCTGCTGCAGGATGAAGCTGAAGATGTCATGAAACCATCCTTCTGGTCTAACTTGAAAATGAAAGAGCCCTCTTCACCCCTCTCATCAGCATTTACAACAAAAACCACCAGTTCTTTTAAACTGATGAGAAGGGAGAGAGACAGGGAGGCCATGAAAGCAGCACAGCAGGAGGTGAAACACTGTGTGAAGGAAGCCAAGGACAGCTACAGGAGAAAGGTGGAGCAGAAGCTGAGGGAAAACAACATGAGGGAGGTCTGGGAAGGTGTGAGGACCATCACAGGTCTCAACACAAAGACCAGAGCCGTAGGGGGGACAATGGAGAGGGCAAACGAACTGAATGACTTCTTCAACAGGTTCAACCAGCCCTTGCCCCCCCCACCCCCGCCCTCACCACAGCCACCCCACCCTCTCCCCTCCACACATCTCCCTCCAGACACCACAACACCACCCCCATCCTCCCCCACATCAACACAATCGCCACTCATCACCACAGACCAGGTCAGAGGACAGCTGAGGAAGCTCCCGACCCAGGAAAGCCGCAGGCCCAGATAAAGTGTGTCCAAGACTACTGAAGACCTTGCGCAGGCAGAACTGGGGGAACCACTACAACGGATCTTCAACCTTAGCCTGCAGATTGGGAGAGTGTGCCCACCCTCTGGAAGACATCCCGCATCGTTCCAGTTCCGAAGAAGAACCGGCCCAGCGAGCTGAATGACTTCCGACCAGTGGCACTCACTTCACATCTGATGAAGACGTTGGAGCGGCTCTTCCTCAGCCTCCTCAGACCCCAGGTGCAGCACGCCCAGGATCGCCTGCAGTTCGCCTACCAACCAGGTGTTGGTGTGGAGGATGCCATCCTCTACCTGCTCCATCGAGCCCACTCCCATCTGGATAAGGGAAGCGGCACAGTGAGGATTCTTTTCTTGGACTTCTCCAGTGCCTTCAATACCATCCAGCCCACTCTGCTTCGGGACAAACTGAGGCAGGATGGGAGTGGACCCCAAGCTGATGGACTGGATCTCTGACTACCTCACTGGCAGACAGTACGTCGGGCTGAAGGACATCAAGTCTGACACGGTGGTCAGCAGCACTGGAGCCCCCCAGGGCACAGTGCTGGCCCCTCTTCTCTTCACCCTGTACACCTCAGAATTCTTCTACAACTCGGAGCTGTGTCATATTCAGAAATACGCTGATGACACAGCCATCGTTGGGTGCATCAGGGATGACAGAGAGGAGGAGTATCGGAGACTGGTAGGGGACTTCGCTGCATGGTGCCACACTAACCACCTACAGCTCAACACCTCTAAGACGAAGGAGCTGGTGGTTATTGACTTTGGGAGGTCCAGACCAAGTCCACGCGACCAGTCCTGTTAGAGGGAGCTGAGGTGGAGGCTGTGGACTCTTACAGATACCTCGGGCTATGGATAGACAATAAACTGGACTGGACAACGCACACCAGCCACCTGTATGGGAAGACACAAAGCAGGTTGTACTTCCTAAGGAGATCTGGTCCTTCAACATCTGCAAAAACTTCTGCAGATGTTTTACCAGTCTGTGGTTGCCAGTGTCCTCTTTTACACTGTGGTATGCTGGGGGGCAGCATATCCAAAAAGGACACATCCAGACTGGATAAACTGATCAGGCCGGGTTTGCCGGCTGTGGTCGGCACGATGGCTGGACTCTCTGGTGACGGTGGCAGAGTCGAGGACTCTGGACAAACTGCTGGATATTATGGACAATGCCAGCCACCCTCTGCACCGTCATCAGCAACCAGAGGAGCCTGTTCAGTGAAGAGACTGCTCCTTCCCAAGTGCAGGACCAACAGGCTCAAGAACTCCTTTGTCCATCATGCCATTCACACTCTACAACTCCTCACAAGGGGGGAGGAGGACATAGAGTAGGGGTGGCAGCCATTGTACATTTACTTGTACAACACATACAAACACTTTGGACACTTTTTCCTCTGGTGCAATAATAACCTCATCATATGGTGCAATAACTTTAATTTATAATTTATAATCCGTAACTTATTCCATACAAGCCATAACTTATTTCTACAAGCCATACTCAGCTCTATATATTTACTTATATTATTTTATTCTCATTTCTTATTTTTTGTATTTTTTAAGTACTTACTGTTTATTTTTCACCTGCGTGCTTCTTCTGTATATATATGCTGCTAGAAACTTAAATTTCCCTGAGGGAGCCATCTCAAAGGGATCAATAAAGTCAAGTCTAAGTCTAAGTCTCTCTAAGTCTCTGAGAATTGAACGTGATTTCTTAGAGTCTGTTCACAATGTGATGTCAAATGAACGTGAACTGAAGACTCAGTCTGATAACTTCATGAATGGACATATGGTATTTGAGTATTTTATCAACATAGACCCATGGATGGATGACGGATGATGATGATTGAAAAAGATGTGAATCAGATGCTGTGGCCTTTACAGTCAGCACATCTCAACCCAGCTGAACAGCTGTGGGAGGTTTTGGAGCGACATGTTAGACAGCGCTCTGCACCACCATCATCAAACACCACATGAGGGAATATCTTTGGAAGAATGTGTTCATCCCTCCAGGAGAGTTCACACACTCGGAGAATCAATGAAGCTGCTCTGGAGGACCAACACCTCACTGAGATACTTTATGTTGTCCTTTAATATGTCACCCATCTGTGTGTATGTACATATTGTACATGTACATAAACATATCAATGTCAGACACAAAACACAACAGAGAGGTGTGTACTGGCTCACATTTATTCCCTAGAGACTATTCTTGACCTCTGTCTCACAATAACCATAACCTGAAATCAAGTCTTAACTCTACAATTTAATAGGTTGTGTCCCAAAAAGGCAACTCCCCTCAATGCCACTTTGCAAACATATGTATGTCCCCACAATGTCACTGAGTGAACATTTGTGTGTCCCCACAACATGAGTAACAACACAACATCTGTGTTCACAAACACACACTGAGGACAAATAAATGAACCTGCAGACTGTGTTACAACATTTTATTGACATTGTTGAGTTTAATTACATAAAAATACATCTTGTTAATGCAATTTGGTTCTGACCCACCAACATGTTTCTGTCCAAAGGATTTCTCATTTTTAGACAACAGCATGGAAGAGACTGTGATACAATTGGAAGGTAAATTTAAAAAAATCATAATGTCTTTATTTAGTGAAGACTGAACTGTAGTTCAGAGGTTTGAACATTTCTTTGTTTTACACAGTTATCACATGTAAACTAGAATTTAACTGCAGCCACTACAAAGTCTTAAGTCTTAGGCACTGATACACAAATATTACTGTGATATTATTACTACATGGTTCATTCAAGATGCTCAATTTTCGAGAGTCAACAAAACAGCCATCAAAACATGGCGTGAGTTTTATATCACTAGTTGCAAACTGCTGGTAAAGTCAGATGCAGAAATTTGGAAAGAATTAAAACAACTGGTTTGCCTACATATTGGCCTAAAGACAACAAACTAGTCACAAAGTAAAAGACACATTTCCATCGTGTTCTGTGGTGTAAAGAGAGCAGGCGTCCAGGTGACTAAGTGATTGAATACACAACAAACCAACATGTTAAATCAGTAAATGACACTCAAGTCAAAAATCAAGTCAAGCTTAAAGAAATATATATAATGATATAAAACAAAAACAATGAGCTTAAACATCCAGGTTTCATATAAGTCATAACATAGCCTCTTTTAAATGACGGCAGTATTTTTTATGTACAAAGATAATTATTAATAATTATCAGCCTGATTAAGAAGGCCCATCAGCGCCTGTTCTTCCTGAGGACACTGAAGAAGAACCACCTGTCCACTGCCATTCTGGGCAACTTTTACCGGTGTGCGATAGAGAGTATCCTAACCAACTGCATTACAGTCTGGTATGGGAACTGCTCTGTCGGACGCAAGGCACTGCAGAGGGTGGTGAAAACCACCCAACGCATCACAAAGACTCCACTTCCTGCCATAGAGGACGTCCAGAAGAAGCGATGTCTACGAAGGGCACGTAGCATTCTTAAGGACTCCTCTCATCCTGCACATACTCTTTTTCAACTACTGCCCTCCAGGAAGCGTTACAGGAGCCTCCGAACTAAAACCAGCAGGTTTAGGAACAGCTTTCCAGCTGTTTCTCTACTGAACTCTGTCCCTCTGATCCCCACACTCCCACACCCCAACCTCACTCCACACCCCTACATTGCCACTGTCATTGTGCCCCTGTTGTCCCACCACATAATTGTTGTATACATACCTGTATATAGTGTTCACATCCATCTCTGTTCTTGTACATACTTGTTCATATTCATATCCATCCTTTCACTGTATCTGTATATTAATATAGCCCTTCTGTATATTAGTATAGCACACCTGTATATATATATTGTTCATATCATATCTATATAGTTTCTGTGTACTAGATACCTTACTTACCTGTACATACTGTTCATACTCTACATACTATTTATAATGCACTTGCTGCTTCTTTTCACTTCTGATTAGATGCTAAACTGCATTTCGTTACTCTGTATTTATACATGTGTAATGACAATAAAGTTGAATCTAATCTAATCTAATTATTGATTGTTGATTATTAATTATTGCAATTCAAAAGTCAGAAACTCCTACTCCAGTGCTGGTTCCACCTTCACCATGAAAGTTGTTTTTGAGATACTCAGAAGCTCTGCTTTGATGAATATTGTTCACCACGCTTTGTTTTATTTGTGGCTCAAGTCCTCTGAAAGAAACCACCAAAGCTGTTTGCCAACATTTGTCACTGGGTTTCAAGCACAACTTGAACATGTTTTCTGTTTTGTTTTGACCATACACTGAGTATAAAAGTTTCTTAAATAATCAAATTTGAAATCGAACCCTGTTAGTATAGTTTTTAGTCAGTATATTTGAAGCTATAGCAATTCAATGTATTTACAGTAACAACAGCTAGTGAAGCTGCTGACATTCAACATCACTGTTTAAAACAAACTAAGGACAATTGGCGAAACAAACTCAACTAAGTATTTTATTACTGAAGGGCTGTTCTCAGCTGCCTGTCTGGCCAGCTTTTCCAGCGTTTCCTTTAGTTTTCTTATTTCCTCTTTTATTTTTCTTTCACAAGCTTCCCTTAACTTCTTCTTCTTCTTTTCAGCCTTTTCTGCCCTCATATGTTGCTCATACTTTTCCTCTTTTTCCTTCCTCAGTTTCTCCAGCTCTTTTTGGTTTTGCTCTTCTTTCTCTCTTCAGGATTTGTTGTTTTTCCTCTTCAATCGCCCTCTCTGCCTTCTGGAACATTTCAGTTGTGTAATGGCTTCCTCCGTTCTTCTCTGTTATATTTCTGATCTTGTTTAGCAGCTCTCTGACCTGAGAACGATCTTTCACCTCATTATTGAAGACGTGATATTGATTGTCACATTTGGTCACAAGTTCCTGTAGTTTTTTACTTTCCTCCAAGAACTCTTCGATTGTTTTCCCTTTGAGCAGGTCACCATGGGTAAAGAGCACCATGCTGTATTTGTCTGCTTCATCTCCAAAGATTTCCTGAATCTTCTGCACCGTCTTCTGTTCTTCCTCTGTGTATCTGTCCAGTTTGATGACAACTAGAAAAATATGGGGTCCAGGAGAAGCATAAGAAATGCAATTGGACACGTCCTGAATGTTTTTTTCTTCATCAAACCTGGTGTCAAATAGTCCTGGAGTGTCAATAACAGCAACCTTTTTTCCATCTACTTCACCACAGGCCTTAGAGCAGTTTGCAGTCAGAGATTTGAGGGAGAACTTTGATTTAAATTCTTGTTTTCCCAGGATGGTGTTTCCTGTGGCGCTCTTCCCAACTCCAGTCTTCCCCACCATCACAATCCTGAGCTCCTCATTGTTGTATCTGAGTGATTCTAATGGGATGAATGAAAAAATGAGATATTTAAAAAACTAATCTTATTAAGGAACAACACGCAGCCTCATGAAAAAACTACTTAAAATCAAGTAAAAGCAGTGTTGAACCTTCTGAAAAAATGAACCAAGCTGAATCAACACAGCTGTCTTAATGGGGTGAGGAGTTAGGTTTCATTGATATATTACATTATTACATATATTAATTATCAAGGAAGTGTTGCTGCAGACAGACTTTACTTTTTACTTTTTCAGTCCAGCAGCAGAGCAGCTCTTCTCTCCAGAACACAAAGCACAAACAGATCAGACAATCATCATAAATCATTTTTGTTACGCTGATTTGCATCAGTTTTTGAGAGCACTGACAAAAAATTGATTGCATTCAAATTTATTGAAGATAAAAATGGTCCCTTTAGAATGAGATAAAAAAATTCTATCCCTTGATTTTTCATCAAGACAAAAATGCATTTTGTCCAACACACTGTTTTCTGACTAAAGTCTTGCTAAACTATCAAGGTCAACCTCAGCTGTACCTTTGTGTAGTGTAGTGTGAATGTGTAAATGGAGTAGAACAATCCCAGGTGCCTTTCATTATAGCACCTCCATGTGGCTGAGTAATAGCAGTGAGAGAAGTAGAATTTCCTGCATTAATAGTTTTACACCAGTAGAAATGCAGATTGTAATCAACAAAATTTAAATAAAGCCCTAAAAAGTGCTCATTAGATGACATAATGACCCCTGAGTCAGTGTTGGATTATTATTATTGATGCCCTTTATAGGTAGCCTTTAATGTTGTTAACTACTTTACTGCTTTATATAATATTGGATTATTTTATTTCATACAATGCATGACACTGTCTTTGTCAATCACTTTTTTTGTATGTCTAATCTTTTATAATTGCAGTAGAGCAGAAGTATAAAGAAAAATGGAAGTACACAAGTAAGGTATAAAGACCTCAAAACTGTACTCAATTAGAGTATTGTATTAAATGTACTCAGTTAGATATTTACACATTGTCACTGCAAACAAATGTTAGTAGTAGTTTACATTCAGACTGCATGTTCAGCTGTCAACAGCTGTATTCTCATTTTACTGTGTGATATCTGCTGTAACTCAGTGTGGCTCAGGTCTAGTCAGAACCAACAGTTTTTTTTTCCATATCCTGGAGTTTTTCTTCCAGATTTGGTATAATTATGTTTGAGGTGACCTTCTTTATTGTCATGTCTTTACTGACTAAGTTTTCACTTTTATGTTTTATTTTTAATTTGGCTCTTAAATGATTGACAGTTATGATCCACACCCTTGATTGTCCCTTTTTATTTCTGTGATCCACCAAAACTTGAATATCCAGTCCTCCTGCACTCTCAAGGATTCTTCTTTTAACTATGATCAACACACCCTGTTCACCCCTCCTGTCAGCATTTATAAGAAATGCCACCAGTTCTTTTAAACTTTACAACATGTAGTGTGCACATATAGCAAGGGATTTGATATCAGTGTTGTATTAATATAGACTTGAAGAATCAGCCACACTCAATGAATTGTTTCTTTGCCTGTCAGAGCATTTTATTTACTGATTGCTGTCAGAGCACATGGGGAATTTTTAAAAAACAAAATACACTTTTTTATCTTATTTGTTTATTACATTATTACTACATAACCTCCTCACATTGGAGCACATTAGATGAATAAATAAATATGATATAGATAAATAAATGAATATGTATGTCACAAATGTACATACAATTACAATGTAAATATACACATATTTAGAAATATGTTACAACATTTATGAGATGAAGGTTATGTTATTGGAGTAAATCAGCCCAGTATCTCTAGGAATTACATTCATGTTTTACAATTCCACATGTTATGATTTATCTCAAGCAATCAGTTCCAGCTAGAAAGTAAGGATGTTAACAATAATTTGAACTAACATTTTAGTTGACTAAACTCACCAAACCATGATTGCATATACAGATACTGTACAAATGAATCTGACTTATTTTTCCAGAACATCCCACAGATGCTTGATCGGATTGAAATCTGAGGGAATTAGGAGGCCAAGACATGTTCCTCAAACCATTACTGAGCAATTTGTTTAGTGTGGATGGGGACCTTCCTGTTGAAAGAGTTGCCAAGAAGGGATGTACTTTGTTTGCAACACTGTTTAGGAAGTGGGTATGTGTCACAATAACATCCACATGAATGCCAGGACCTGAAGTTTCCTGGCACAACATTGCCCAGAGCATAACCCTGTCTCCATCAGCTTGCCATCATCCCTGTCCCACAGTGCAATTGGAGCAGCTAGCCTTCGCTCCCCATGTGCGTCAGTGAATCCTGGATGCACATGATCATATCACTGGTTCACAGGTTGTCCTTTTGGGACCACTTTTGCTAGGTGCTAACCAATGTATACCAGCAACACCCCAAAGTCTTGTTGTTTTTCAGATGCTGTGATCCAGTCATCTATCCTTCACATCACTCAGAGTCTTAAGCATGCTATTTTCCCTGCTTCCAACACATCAACTTCAAGAACTGATGATGTGTGACAATGTTGTTACTTCACCTGTCAGTGGTTTTAAGGTTGTGGCTGATCTGATTGCATGACAACTTTGCACACAGGCAGCTGCAATTAGGGGAAAAATGTGGAGTGGGTGTGTCGATGAGGAGATGCCATAGACCAACTCTATAAAACTCTGACGTAATCTGTCCTGGCTGTTGATCAAACAAAATTCAGCCTCCCAATTGTTCCCTGAAAGCACATTATGCCAACACAGAGATGGAAAGTAGAAAAGTGGAATGTGAAAAGAGTTTGCTGAACATGTACTTCATGTACTTTCCAGATGTTGTTTCTTTGGCATCGCTGGCCATGTTTGTGTTACAGAGGAAAAGCAGGTGTGCTGCTGTAATAAAGATTTAAGTATGTTCAACCACAGCTCTGAATATAAAAGCTTCATTCACCAAACCACACCCATATCACAGCTGACAACTATGAACAATGACACCAAGATGAGTATAGTTTCATTTTCTGCAGGTTCTTTTATAGGTCTAAAAGCCAAAGTCAAAGACAAGGTGTATATTCAAAAATTACAATTAGCACTCACTTCATATATCATTTATGGAATTAATATGTACAGTGTACAGTTTATTGTCCATCTGTTTTGGGGTATTTTGTAAACTTGAATACTACTCCATTTTGATGTATTATTTTTGTATCTGCGCTAAACAGCTAAACAACTAAACTACTTTAATAATAAGAACTGCTTGTGGTGCTGGATGAAAAGTCGATGAATTGCCAGAGTAATTAGGATTCATCCTGTGGTCATCATGTACCACATTTCATTAATCCATCTACTGAATGAGTCTTTCATCTTTGTGCCTGATCATACTTGACCCATCCATGATGGAATTATTGAGCCACATAAATCAGCAACAAACCAACAATGTCAATATACAGTGATGTAAAAAAAGTGTTTGCCCCCTTCCTGATTTCCTTATTTTTTTGCATGTTTGTCACACTTAAAATGTTTCAGATCAACAAACAAATTTAAATATTAGTCAAAGACAACACAAGTAAACACAAAATTGAATTTTTAAATGACGCTTCTTATTACTAAGGGAGAAAAAAAAAATCGAAACCTACATGGCCCTGTGTGAAACAAGTGATTACCCCCTAAACCTAATAACTGGTTGGGCCACCCTTAGCAGCAACAACTGCAATCAAGCGTTTGTACAATAACTTGCAATGAGTCTTTTACAGCGCTGTGGAGGAATTTTGGCCCACTCATCTTTGCAGAATTGTTGTAATTCAGCCACATTGGAGGGTTTTCGAGCATGAACCGCCTTTTTAAGGTCATGCCACAGCATCTCAATAGGATTCAGGTCAGGACTTTGACTAGGCCACTCCAAAGTCTTTCTTCAGCCATTCAGAGGTGGACTTGCTGGTGTGCTTTGGATCATTGTCCTGCTGCAGAACCCAGGTTCAGGTTCAACAGAATTCATGGTTCCATTTATCACAGCAAGTCTTCCAGGTCCTGAAGCAGCAAAACAGCCCCAGACCAACACACTACCACCACCATATTTTACTGTTGGTATGATGTTCTTTTTCTGAAATGCGGTGTCACTTTTACACCAGATGTAATGGGACACACACCCTCCAAAAAGTTCAACTTTTGTCTCGTCAGTCCACAGAGTATTTTCCCAAAAGTCTTGGGGATCATCAAGATGTTTTCTGGCAAAATTGAGACGAGCC
>CM041533.1:2175855-2362355 GCA_023238725.1 Scortum barcoo | reverse complement strand
AGATCTTTGACTTACAAATGAGACACACTTTGTGTTTGAAACAGAGCCAAGGGGAAAGAGAGGAGCAAATAACCCCAAAAGAAGCAGGAAATTGAGGATAAAAAGATCTGTTCCAAATAAATGTTGGCACTGTTTTTTCATAATGTTTTGTTGAATTTTTGACAAATATAATACGTTGATGAATGGATATGAAATGTTTCAGTTTTGTTGAATTGAAGGCCAGGCAGATGAATATGCTGGATAAGTGCACCATTACACAACATTGGTGAATTGATATGTTGATTAATTTATTACTGTTAGTAATGTAGTAGTACTGTTGGTTGATGAACTGATGAAAAGTAATTTAATTTTCCAAAATGACATTTTAAATAACTTGAATATTTTGAAAAAATCTTGGATATTTTTGACACCTTCACACCTTAATCAATAACCTAGCCTATAGTGTTCAATCCTATCTCTTGACATAATAAACCATTAAGCTATAATAACACCAGAATAGGCTAATACACAAAATTAAGTAGTCTAAGATGTATAATTTAGGTTAAGAAAACAAGAAACAAGAAATCAGTTAGTCAAAACTAATTAAACCGTGTGCCCCAAATTACCAACAAGTCAGTAAATTTGTGTCAACTACAACAAAATAAGTGAGCTGTGCTTTGTATAAAATATCATACACACTTCATTTCTTCAAATAAAGAAATGTTTCATGCTGGGTTATTTCTTTAATTGATGACAGGAAAGCGACCACAAGTTAGAATTACAGTAACTGTCTCAAGGTGGCTGAATTCACACTACAGTATAAAATGATTTGTAGACTCTTCACTCTGAGATGCTTCATATTAAAGTCCAGTTTGTTCACTCTTGTTGGGCTGTGAGTTCAGGTAGGAACACAGTTAGAAAGGAACAAAGTAAGTGATGGAAGGAAGAGACAAATTTCAATTTTATTTCAATAACATCTGAATGTCAATCATTGATTGAGTCTTTTAAGACATGAAATAACAGTTATCTCTTCCTTCAGGTGTCAGCTGTGAAGATCTCACTCCAGTTAAGAAAGAAGAGTTCAGTTCAGAAGGCAGCACTGTTACTCTGTCCTACAAATACTCCAAAAAAGCAACTTGGTGGTGATTATTTCTTCTGGTATCGACAATATCCAGGAAAACCACCAGAGTTCCTTATTTCTCACTTAGGAACAGGAACACCAACATCAAATACAATCTCTGGACTGTCTGTTAAAGTGAGTGAGGATCAAACCCAAATGGATCTGCAGATCTCCTCTGCTGCAGTGACAGACTCTGCTGTGTACTACTGTGCTGTGAGGCCCACAGTGACAGGAAACAGCAAAACTCTGTACAAAAACCTTTGGAGCAAAGACAACAGAATATTCTCCACAACGTCCACTAGAGGGAGTCACACTCCGTTAAACTGTCTGGATTCTTTGAATGGATGAAAGTGAAACAGAAAAATAGAAAACTGATTAAGTTAATCAGAAACATGTTAAATAAGACTGCATCTTCCTGCAGTGTTTTAGTCTTAAATTTTGTCATTTTTACAATAAGAATTTATGTTCAGTAATATATAATAGAGTTAAAGAATGCATTGTCATTGCACAACAACTTACATCAAGCAATCACTTGCAATGTAATTCTTCATTCTTCTTCTTCTTTTTTAAAAGTACAACATTAACAAAGTACTTTCCAGTTCAAAAACAAATAATAGATCAAATCAAAAATATGAAATAGAAAACAAGGTCAAATTATCTGAACAATGACAACAAAAAACATCTCTTCAGAAAAAGATATGCGACAAAAGTGAAGTTGACAAAATATTTCCACCCAGGAAGTGGTTCTAGACACTATTAAGGAATACAAGTACCTGAGAGCACACCTGGACAACAAGCTGGGTACTGAAGGTGCACACACGAAGAGCCAACACTACCGTCTTCTGTCTGCAGCACCAAGTTCTGCTGGACTGTAGGAAGCTGTACTATTTGCAACTGAATGAGGACAACAGAATCTATAAACTCATCAGGAGGGCTGACTCTGTTCTGGGAATGGAGCTGGATTCTTTGGTGGAGGTGGCAGAGAGGAACATCCTGATGCCCCCCCATCTCCATGATGTTTTGGTCACACAGCAGCACCTTCACCAACAGCCTGTTACCACCATGATGGTCCACAAAACACCACAGGAAATGCTTTCTTCTTGTGAAAACTACGTCACCTGCCTAAGAAGCATAAGAGCAGAGCGGAAATGGAAAAAAACACAAACCTCATGTGTGCCGTGAAATTTAAAGAGACTGTCTGACAAAATACCAGATCACTGTTTAAAACTGCAAGAACACTTACTACTCGAACTTAATTGTAAGTCACTGCCATCGATCACGAGTCCTTAACCCAAGTGCTTCTACTTATGTCCAAATATGTCTTCTAGTATGTGTGACACTTTTATGAATTTCTTTCAAAATAAGATCACTCAACTCAGATTGTGTGTCACATCATATAACTGTGAAACTATCAAAAGTATAAAATGCTGCAGCTCGGCTCCTGACTGATACATGAAAGTGTGAGCACATCTCTCCAGTCCTTGCATCCTTACAATGGTTATCTGTTCATAACAGAGTTGATTATAAACTGTTATTGCTTATCTGTAAGTGCCTGACTGGTCTAGCCCTGGTCTATCTGACAGATCTCCTTTATCCATGTGTTTCACATTGCCTACTCAGGTCAGTCAAACCCCAACTATTAGTAGCAGTTCCCAGATCTAGACTGCCGTTCAGGGCTGACATTCAGGGCTTTCTCAGTGGCAGCTCCAAAATGCTGGAATAGCCTCCCCCTTCTGATCGGGTCAACAACCCCGTCAGCTTTCAAATCTGGATTAAAAGCACATTTATTCATGCTGGCATTTCAGATTTGATCATAAGTCAATTTTTATTATTGTGTACAGTATTGATGACTACCTGTTTAAACTATCACACAATGTTTTGATATAAATTTGTTTTAAATAACCAAAATCATATTTAATAATACTTCTGTTAAATATTTGTATTTACTAGTAAAATGTATTTTTGTTGGTTAATCTGTTTTTAAGATAAAATAAAAATAATTAATGCTAAATTCAGGTAAGTATGAAAAATACATGAAAAAGTGCAACAAAAAAAACTTCATTAAATACAATACATACATCCTCCATACATACAGATATACATGTAGCCATGGATTGTTATTGCATTATAATTGTTATTGCAATAGAAAATACAATTTCACATTGTAGATTGTATGGAGTAAAGTGACTGTAGTGACAGAGGTGACAAATGGTAATAATAATCAGTTATGTTATGCTGAATTAAAGAGTCTTATTGGGATGAAGAACCTTTTATGGTGTTTCCTTCCTGCACTGTGGGTGAATCAGTCTGTGGATGAAGGAGCTGCTTAAGGCCCCCACAGTCTCATGCAGGGGGCAGAGGTGTTGTCCATGATTGATGTCAGCTTAGCCAACATCCTCCTCTCATCCCACATCCTCGACAAAGTTCAGAGGGCCAACCACGACAGAGCTCACCCTCTTTACCAGTTAATTGAGTCTGTTTCTCTTCCTTTCTGTGCATCCTCCTCACCAACAGACCAATATAGAAGATGGCAGATGCCACCACTGTGTCATGAAATGTTCTTAACAGAGTCCTGCACACTCCAAAGGACCTCAGTCTCCTCAGCAGATGAAGACAGCTTTGGCCCTTTTTATACAGGTCTGTGTTATCCGACCAGTCCAGTTCATTGTGAAGGTGAACACCCAGGTATGTTTCCACCATCTCAGTGTTAAATCGTTGGATGTTCATTGGAGAGGTCAATGTGGTGGTGGATGTGAATAATATTGTTTGAGTAACGTTTTTAATAAAACATTCTGCATAAGGACTGAACTCAGTCAGGACGTTCACATGTTCTGTCAAGTGTCAGTCAGTGTTTCCTCATCAGCTGCTTCTTACCTGATGGAAATGAAGTTATTTAGTGAATAACACCACCACAGCAGATACAAACACACTATTTATCAGAGTTGTGAGGAAGGAGGGAGGGATTCAGGGAGGAGCAAAACTGTGACTCAAGTACAGAAAAGACACAAACTTTCACAGTGGTGTTTGATACCAAAAACAGACAGATTCTCTTTGTCTTTAAGATGCTGTCAATGAACTTCGGTCTGTTTGTGACCTTGTTTCTGCTCATAATAACAGGTAGGTGAGATAATTAACATTAAAAGGGATTAATTAATAAAAACAATGAGAATGTAAAATTACAGAGTTGTTTTTTTCTTCAGGTGTCAGCTGTGAAGATCTCACTCCAGTTAAGAAAGAAGAGTTCAGTTCAGACGGCAGCACTGTTACTCTGTTCCTACAGATACTCCAAAAAAGCTGATGGCCAAGATAATTTCTTCTGGTATCGACAATATCCAGGAAAATCACCAGAGTTCCTCATGTATATCTCAGGGCTGAATTTTACAAAAACAGCAGACTCTCTGAAATCAGATAAAAGGTTCTTTACTGATCTGACTGAAGAAAAACGTGGTGTGGATCTGCAGATCTCCTCTGCTGCAGTGACAGACTCTGCTGTGTACTACTGTGCTGTGAGGCCCACAGTGACAGGAAACCCACAGTCTCTGTACAAAAACACAAGCTGACACACTGACAAGCTGCTGGAAGCCTTTTTTCCACACTGTTGGACTGAAGTTTTTACCTCCACTAGAGGGCCACATTATCAAGTAGGCGGTGCACTACTTCTGCACTGTGTTCAAGCATTGTGTCAATAATAAGTGCTGCTGTGAAGAGAACAATTGTCAGACTGAATGTTGAACATCAGCTAGTTTCTCCTGTTGATTTAAACCTTGTTGTTGAGATGGGACATTGGCTGTGGATTATTCTTGCTGCTCTTTGCTTTGGTAAGATAGAAAGCTCAACATGTTTTTCTTCTTTTCCAAAGATTTCTGTCAACTGGAGTTCAGAGCAGAAATCTCTCAACCAGTTGAGCTGTTTGTGTCCACAGAGTAACACTGTACAGTTGACATTTTCCACTGTCTTCTCCTCTCAGCCTCATCAACAGTGTTAGTCTAATGGCTTCATTTTCTCTCCTTTTTTCCAGGACTAATATCTGGAGACAAAATCTCTCCTGTAGGAGGTGAAGTCAGTAAAAGAGAAGGACAATCTGTCACACTCACATGTAACTATGAGACAAGTGATGATTATCCTTACCTTTACTGGTACAAACATCATTCTGACCTTCAGGCTCCTCAGGTTTATACTCTTGAAAGGAGCAAAAGATAACACATATGAATATATTCCTAACAAACGATATGAATCTCAAACATCATCCAACATGGACTAAGCTGACCATAAGAGACCTAACCCTGGCAGACACAGCTCTCTACTACTGTGCTCTAGAAACACAGTGATACAAAGTGTAGAAGAGGCTGTACAAAAACCTGAACACAGATATGTGACTCCTCTTCAAAGAGGAGGGAAGTGGTATTCAAACCACAGCTTCATATCAGATGGATTCTGCTAATTCCTGTTTTATCAGAGTCACTGTGGTTACAGCTGCTAATGAAACACTGTGGGAGGATTCACATGAAGAGCAAATCCACATCAGTGATAAACCAGCTGGATGATGCTTCAAACTAAAGATCTAGATTAGATCTAGATAGAGAAGATTTCTAACTGTTTCATGATGTTTCTCTTTGACATGATGTTCCTCTTTGTTTCACTTTAGTTTCACTTTAAGATGGCTGACACTGCGAAGCTCTGCTGACTGTATTGAGTTACATTATTGAACGATGCCAGTAGCTCAAAATAAAACATAATAGGAGCAGCATAACTAAGGGCAAGCCTGTGCCCACCCTAACTATAAGCTTTATCAAAAAGGAAGGTTTTAAGTCTATTCTTAAACACTGACACTGACACTGTGTCTGCCTCTCGGACCCAGACTGGGAGCTTGGTTCCAGAGAACAGGGGCCTGATAGCTGAAGGCTCTGCCCCCTAGACTACTTCTGGAAACCCTGAGGAACTACAAGTAAGCCTGCATGGTCTCTTTTCCTGGTTCTAGTCAGCACCCGAGCAGCGGCATTCTGGACCAGCTGTAGAGTCTTTAACGAACTTGTTCGGGCAGCCTCATAAAAGTGAATTACAATAATCCAGCCTAGAAGAGACAAATGCATGGACTAATTTTTCAGCATCGCTTTGGGACAGAAAAGGGCAGAATTTTTGCGATGTTGCGCAGGTGGTAAAAGGCAGACCTTGAAATATGCTTAATATGGGTGTCGAAGGACATATCCTGATCAAATAAAATATCAATATATCCCCTTTTTACCTTATGACCTCGGGTGGGAGGGCTCTTTCATTTTAAAAGGTTTCATACTCACAACAGTCAGAACTTCTGTTCTCCAGTTTGGATGATTCAGAAAGTTGTTTCTCTACTGATTCATTCAGGTGAATTTCCTGCAGATTCCTCCTTCAGTCTGACCTTCTTGGAGGATGATGACTGCAGCATCACTGTCATTTCTAAAGCCTCTATCAGCCTGAATGTAAAGAGACCACAGCAAGAGGAGGAGCTACACAACTGAATATGAAAGGCTTCATGTTGGAACTGAAGAGCTGCTGAGTTCTCTCTATTGTTCATTCAGAACAAGTGAAAATAATGCAGCTCTTTGCAGGTTTGGATGATGATGTTCATGTTTCAGACTGGTAAGTCAACTTTAACAAGAGATAAAACACAGTTTAGAGAAATACAAATGTCTCACTGAAATATATGTTTGTTCTTTTCAGGATCCTCTGAGGATTTAGTGAAACCATTTAATGAAATAATATGTTGGCTTTGGAAGGAGAGACTGTGAATCTCTCCTGCAACTATTCAGGATCTGTTGACTACGTCTGCTGGTATCAACAGAAGTCCAGTTCATCTCCACAGCTTCTCATCACAGATTATTCAGAGGAAAAAGAAAGATTATCTTTGAAACACGAGGAAAGAAAGAAAGAGTTTCATCTTGAGATCTCCTCTGCTGCAGTGACAGACTCTGCTGTGTACTACTGTGCTGTGAGGCCCACAGTGACAGGAAACAGCAAAACTCTGTACAAAAACCTTTGGAGCAAAGACAACAGAATACTCCACAACGTCCACTAGAGGGAGTCACACACTTGTAGATATTTTAAATTGGATGATGATGTTCATGTTTCATGTATCAAAGTGATGAAAGAGGAGGGAAGTGGTATTCAAACCATAGCTTCATATCAGATGGATTCTGCTAATTCCTGTTTTATCAGAGTCACTGTGGTTACAGCTGCTAATGAAACACTGTGGGAGGATTCACATGAGAGCAAATCCACATCAGTGACAAACCAGCTGGATGATGCTTCAAATAAAAGACTCTATGAAAACATTATATGAATACTGACAATAAAAAGTTGTAATTGATCAGATCTGACATTTTAACATGTTTAACTCATTGACATATAATTTTATTTTTCTAAAACAATATGTTTGAGACCTCAATGTTAATGTATTTAAAGCACCTTCAACATACTATGACTTGTTTTACCAAATTTGTATTTACTCGTTCACAGTGTGTGTCTGGTATTTTATAACTCAAGTGTTCAGTCATATTCTAAAACTGTATCTAAAATAATTTTAAGAATCACTCAAGGACTTTATATTAAATGTCTCTGATTCTCATTTCCTTCAAGAGAGTTTTGATAAATCCAGGTTCCAGAAAGACTTAAACAGCTGATATTACAGTGATGCCATCTCACATTTAAACCTGCACAATAACACTTGATGTGTGAAGAGCTTTTACTTTGAAATGCTTTTGCCCCTTTGACATTTCAATATAGGTTGTAATCAAAGACACTGATCCTTTTCATTGAACTTCATTCTGGTTTGTATAGACAGACTGATGTCTTTCTATCTTTATATCACCAAAAAAAATCATTTCTTATTCTGTGCTGATTTAAGCAGCTCCAAAAAAACTCAACTTTATGAAATCCACAATTCTCTGCTTCATGAAATTAACTTCACTGTAATTCATCTCCATCAAATCCTTATTTTGGCGATCTGTTTTACATTCACAGAGACGAACCTTCACTTGTTAGAGGAGCAGATTTCAGACCAAAATGATCACAAACATCTGTTTTCACTGTCAGTAATCACAGCAGTCAACGGATCAAACAGATAAATGAACCTGTGGAACAGCCCATAAAGGAGGTGACTGCTGCATTGTGGGTGTGAAGGAGAGTTTGCTGTTCAAAGTAACACTGAAGCCTCAATTTTAACAAGTAAACTGGTCATAGCAGCTCCTAACGATGAAGTCTCAATGAATCTACCATTTCGATTGTCACCACCATCTCTCTTGGAGATTAATAAAGTATCTATCTATCATCGAGCTGGTTTTTGAGATCCTTCTGTGTTATGAGTACACTTCCTATTCTAGCCCTCAATGTGGAGAGGCTCTGTACAGACTGACAAACAGACAGCCACGATAATATGAAACTGATACCACTGAAAAATACAGAAAAGCATTGTTGAGTACGACAAGACAATGTATGTTTTTATGGTATGTTCAACTGAAAGTAAAGTTAGATAAAGTCACCAGGTGGAAATCCAATATATCAAAAGTAAAATGTTCAGTAGTTAAGTCTTAAATTAAAAAAGGTTTAGTTTTCAAACACACTAAAGACAGTCAATGAATAAAATTATTTCATAACATAACATAATATATATATATCAAAATCCAGATGTTGAAACAATCCTTTCTCTCTTTACCTGCCATTTTAAGACAGAAAACATCAAGACGCAGCAAGTTGAGAACAAACAGCAACTTTCATGTGAGAGCACTCAGTGAATCTGCAGCATTTTAAAAACAGGAGACATGTCAGCTGTCCAATGATGAGTCCATACAAGACAAGTTGTACCAGGAAAGGAGAGTGTCAGTTTCCACTAAAGAGTGTAAAGTTGTCAGTCGGGGGAATAACACAGGGCTGTGAATGAGTCCTGTCACTGTGATCAGGCTCCTCCTTCTAATCCACCAACTTAGTGTTGATGAAGACTAAACAGAGAGATCACAGCCTTCTTTATACTTGCTGTAGCTCACAGTTCCTCAACACTGCAGATATGACGCCTCTGTTCATCTCACTGTTGCTGGCTGCTATGTGCCTTGGTATGAACACAACTCTGTTTCTTTGATATCAATCCAACATTGACATGATTCTTTAACAGCACACTGATACTGTTTGTTGCTGTTTTACAGAATGCAGAGCACAAAAAGACAACGTGCTGCAACCAAAAGGAGATGTGACTGTTACTGAAGGAGAGGAAGTCACTCTTCCCTGTCAATATAACACCACTTCAACAGGTCCATATCTCTACTGGTACAAACAGGATGGAAACAACAGCCCCAAATTCATCCTGAGACACTTTAAAGGGGATGAAGGGGAAAACAGAGGCTGACCAGAGAGATTTTCATCCACACTGAATTCCACCTTAAGATCAGTTCCTCTGAAGATCCAGAAGCTTCAGCTGTCTGACTCTGCTGTGTACTACTGTGCTCTGCAGCCCACAGTGACAGGAAACAGCAAAACTCTGTACAAAAACCTTTGGAGCAAAGACAACAGAATACTCCACAACGTCCACTAGAGGGAGTCACACTCTGTTAAACTTCAATGGTTTGTCATGGTACAGTCTCAGTTTGTTCCACTGATGATTAAACAGAAAAAGCAGTAGAATATTTTTTGTATAAAATAACAGAAAACAGAAAATCTTGAAGCTGTTGTTTCATCTGAACTTTGCAAATGAGTAATGATTCATATGAATGAGAGCCAACTTCTAACATTGTCCTTTCTTTTTACTGCTGTTTTATATTTAGGGCTGAAACTGTGCACAACCTGACCATGATAGCACATTGCAGTTTCAGTTTTTGAGATGTATACATCTTTTTTTCTGCATCTACCTACCTTATTATTATGTGTTTATTGAGCAACACACTTTTCTATTCCTGGCTATTTTCAACCATATGTTGATTTTTTACAGTTTTATAACCTCAAACATAACTTTCCTCTTCCAATTCCTTGCCTGCTTTGCCCCTATTCTGTTTAAAATGTCGTCTTCAACAACTCTCCAAATAAACTACTACAGATCTGGCAGCTTCCTCCACTCGTCTTGTCCGAAGCTGAAGTTCATGCGGCGGCTCTCCCCCGAAAACACCCGACCCAGACCCAACCGGCTGCGGCTTCGAGGCCTGCGGTCCAGGGACAAAGCTCCGGCAGTGTCGGTACCTCATTCTGCAGAGCATTCAGCGAGGAGAGCAGCCATCGGTGAGTGAGGCACATTTTACCGCTGCAGAAATTCAAGTAGACCAAAACATCCGGCAACACACCGACCCCTGCTGCAAGCGGTTAGTCAGAGGTTAAAAGCGAGGCGCTCTGTGCAGGAAACTATTCTGTGAATCGGCATAGGCCTGAAAGTTTAAAGCGTGTGTCTTGTCTAAAATCCTAAAAATCACACACTGTGGACCCATTTGTATCACTTAGAATGCACCTACAACTTAAGCAAAGTTATTCACAATAAAAATGTACAACAAGGCGGATATTATCCACACCAGCATATTTATATGACAAAAATATTCTGTCTTTTGATTTGTAGATTTGTGTTATTCTCATTCTTAATTTTCTTATTCCAGATCGTATCCCCTCATCTCCCCACAGAGCAAGGAGAAGTGATGGGACTGACGTGACTTGGGGGAAAACAGTATGTATGTATGGTATGTATGTATGTATGTATGTATGTATAACCTGGTAAAATGTGGATGCTTACTTTTTTTCTATTTACAGGCATAGCATCCAAATAGTAGGGAGAAGGACCCTTCCAGCCAGAAAAACGGTAAGCATCTTGGTTGAAAAGTGTTTTAGGGATATATATACACTGTTCAAAAAAATAAAGGGAACACTTAAACAACACAGTGTAACTCCAAGTCAATCACACTTCTGTGTAAATCAAACTGTCCACTTAGGAAGCAACACTGATTGACAATCAATTTCACATGCTGTTGTGCAAATGGAATAGACAACAGGTGGAAATTAAAGGCAATTAGCAAGACACCCCCAATAAAGGAGTGGTTCTGCAGGTGGTGACCACAGACCACTTCTCAGTTCCTATGCTTTCTGGCTGATGTTTTGGTCACTTTTGAATGCTGGCGGTGCTTTCACTCTAGTGGTAGCATGAGACGGAGTCTACAAACCCACACAAGTGGCTCAGGTAGTGCAGCTCATCCAGGATGGCACATCAATGCGAAGCTGTGGCAAGAAGGTTTGCTGTGTCTGTCAGCATAGTGTCCAGAGCATGGAGGCGCTACCAGGAGACAGGCCAGTACATCAGGAGACGTGGAGGAGGCCGTAGGAGAGGGCAACAACCCAGCAGCAGGACCGCTACCTCCGCCTTTGTGCAAGGAGGAACAGGAGGAGCACTGCCAGAGCCCTGCAAAATGACCTCCAGCAGGCCACAAATGTGCATGTGTCTGCTCAAACAGTCGGAAACAGACTCCATGAGGGTGGTATGAGGGTCCCGACGTCCACAGGTGGGGGTTGTGCTTACAGCCCAACACCGTGCAGGATGTTTGGCATTTGCCATGCCAGAGAACACCAAGATTGGCAAATTCGCCACACTGGCGCCCTGTGCTCTTCACAGATGAAAGCAGGTTCACACTTGAGCACATGTGACAGACGTGACAGAGTCTGGAGACGCTGTGGAGAACGTTCTGCTGCCTGCAACATCCTCCAGCATGACCGGTTTGGCAGTGGGTCAGTAATGGTGTGGGTGGCATTTCTTTGGGGGGCCGCACAGCCCTCCATGTGCTCGCCAGAGGTAGCCTGACTGCCATTAGGTACCGAGATGAGATCCTCAGACCCCTTGTGAGACCATATGCTGGTGCGGTTGGCCCTGGGTTCCTCCTAATGCAAGACAATGCTAGACCTCATGTGGCTGGAGTGTGTCAGCAGTTCCTGCAAGACTGAAGGCATTGATGCTATGGACTGGCCCGCCCGTTCCCCAGACCTGAATCCAATTGAGCACATCTGGGACATCATGTCTCGCTCCATCCACCAACGCCACGTTGCACCACCCAGACTGTCCAAGGAGTTGGCGGATGCTTTAGTCCAGGTCTGGGAGGAGATCTCAGGAGACCATCCGCCACCTCATCAGGAGCATTCCCAGGTGTTGTAGGGAGGTCATACAGGCATGCGTGGAGGCCGCACACACACTACTGAGCCTCATTTTGACTTGTTTTAAGGACATTAAATCAAAGTTTCAGTTTTGATCTTAGTAATCACGTCTGCTACATTCAGCCTCTACAACCAACAGAGCATACGGACAGAATATTTTATGATTTTGAAACGATACTGTTTCGATACGATTTCAGGCAGAGCTAGGCTAAGACTCCCAAAATGCAGACCAGACTAGACACCAGAGGGAATGAGATTTGCAAAGTCTTTTAATGAAAGTTTGTCTGTGGGTGTTCGCAGCTTGGCGTGTGGCTGACGGAGCAGGGGCAGAGCAGGCAGAGTGTGGCGTGAGGCCGGCGTGGTGTGGACAGAGCAGAGGGCCAAGCTGTGGCTGGAGTGGTGCAGACAGGACTGCAAAGGAGGAAATGAGGCCAGGAAGAAAACGAGGGGAAACCAGGCAGGCAGATTAAACAAAACCAGGAGTCTGAAGAACAAAAAAAAAATCTGATTAGAAGCAGGCAAAGATGCAGAGCAGGAAAAATCACAAGAGGCCACGAAGTACCAAGATGGGTAACTGAACGATCTGGCAAATGGACGAATGAGCCGGGGCTTAAATACTGCTGCAGAGTTGATTGTAGAATGACTCTCAGGTGATGCGATCGAACCAAGTGTTGTGATGAGTGCCCTGGAGTAACCTTGTCTTCCTAGGCAACAGACATGACAGACAACACAGACATGACATAACATAAACTAAGTGTGGCCGACGGCCCAATAACAAAGAAACAAAAAAAAAACAGAGAACACGAGTGGTAACAAAACCACCTTCCCCAGTCCCAGAAAGGCTAACCAGTACACCCTGCTGGTACATCACAAAGACTCTCTAAAAACGCACACAAAGCCGCTTCAAGGCGCATCGATGGCAAGCTGATCACAGAATGTCACAGCCGCGCCGGGTGCGGACACGAGCTGTCCTTTTCAAAACTCCCGGCTCCCGGCGGGTTGGCTGACTGGATCGTTGACAACAGAGCGAAGGAAAGGAGGTAGAAACCGGATTGGGTCCACCTGGTAGCTCTCGACCAATCCTGGGAAGAGGAGACTGGAGCGCCTGTAAACTGAATTAGTAAACCCGTGATGCATCCCCCCATTGATTTATGTACAGAATAAATCAATGACAAAATCACAGAGTGTAAACAAGTTTGATGACCGACATACAAATTATTGAACAAAAGTGAACAGTATTGATCCAGTAGGAAATCAAGGAACGTCCCAAATAGGAAGGACCTGATCCACAACACCTCCTCTCACCATGGAGACCTGAAAAGAGGACAGACCACACAAACACATGAGAGACAAACACACCATTCATTCATTCGTTCATTCATTCATTCATTCAGTCAGTCCAACTGGACATATTGTGGGAAAAAGGCCTGGACCATCCAACAATAAACACTCACTGAAAGTTAAGGTGAAAAAATGAGTTTTCAGTTTCAATTTAAAGGCCTCAACAGAGTCAGACTGTCTGATGTCAGCAGGAAGATTATTCCAGAGAAAAGGGACACGACAGGAAAAGTCTCTGAAACCAGCTGACTTCAGTTAAACTCTGTGGACACTCAGGATCCAGTATTCTGAGAGAGCACGGGACGGGACACAAGGTTTAATGAGATCAGACAGAAGACAGGAAGAACCCATTTATGATTTTAGGAGTCATCAAGTTACTCAGTTTGGTTTGACAGCCAACTCTAGAAAAGGTTAAAGGCCAAAATGCTCCTGAGAACAAGCTACAGTTTAGAAAGGGTTTAATACTCTGAGTAGAGCTGTAGATCAAAACAAGAGTTTGTTGGACTTCATTTCATAGATTTTGTCCCAATATACGGTGTGAATTGTGGGATCTTATATATACAGGTGTGTGACTTTCTAAACTGAGTCCAATCAAGTTAATTTTCCAAAGGTGGACTCTGATAAAGTTCTAGACATCTCGAGGATAATTAAAGCAAACAGGATGTTCCCTGACCACAAATTGGAGTGTCACAGCAAAGAATCAAAATACTCATGTTAATGACAGATTTCACTTTTTGATTTTAAATCAATTTGAAAAGATTTCTAAAAAAAAAGGTTTTACTTTGTCATTATTGGTTATTGACTGAATGGTGGGGAAAATGGTAATTTTATACATTTAAAATGAATAAAGAGGTCAAAATATTTTCAATTTTTTTTTCATGCATGTTTCCATGATTTTGTGAAAATATGTCATGTTTGTCATTTAAATCAAATAATTATCAAATTTGGTTTATTAAATATGAAGTTCTGATGTCTAGAACTGAGATCCTTTTCAGCCACTAAGTCTCTGGAAACCAGGTAAAGTTAGATCGTTGTTGTAATGTAAAGCACACATACTCTCTCTCTACATACTCTCATACATAGTCTGGGTATAATATTTGACCCTGAGCTTTTCTTTCAATCTGATCTGAATAAAGGTGATCAGTAATGAAACAATGTTTTCTTCACTTCAGGAGTATAAATTATGTACTTCTTGTGTTTGTGAACTCTGAAAATGGATCCATCCTTTAAATCTTCACAGCTACCTTTCTGTAACTCCTGTTATAAAGGAATCACACAAAAACCTTTCTCACCTCCAGCTGGTAGAAAATGCTGCTACCAGTCTGTTAACCAGAGGAAGTGTAACTGAGAGAAGTGAAAATACAGATCTAAGAGGAGACGGAGAGATTCAGGGAGGAGCTAAGGTGTTACTGAACTATAGAAGAGAGAGGAACTTCCATATTCAGCAGAGTTCAAACCAGAAACATTACCTTTATTCAACATGCTGTCATTGCATCATTGTGTGTTTTCTCTGATGTCTCTTTCCATTCTAACAGGTATGTTAGATTATGCAGCATGAAAAAGTTTTATTCCAACAACATCTGAATGTCAATCATTGATTGAGTCTTTTAAGACATGAAATAACAGTTATCTCTTCCTTCAGGTGTCAGCTGTGAAGATCTCACTCCAGTTAAGAAAGAAGAGTTCAGTTCAGAAGGCAGCACTGTTACTCTGTCCTTACAAATACTCCAAAAAAGCAAGTGTTAGTGATTATTTCTTCTTGTATCGACAATATCCAGGAAAACCACCAGAGTTCCTTATTTCTCACTTAGGAACAGGAACACCAACATCAAATACAATCTCTGGACTGTCTTTTAAAGTGAGTGAAGATCAAACCCAAATGGATCTGCAGATCTCCTCTGCAGTGACAGACTCTGCTGTGTACTACTGTGCTGTGAGGCCCACAGTGACAGGAAACAGCAAAACTCTGTACAAAAACCTTTGGAGCAAAGACAACAGAATACTCCACAACGTCCACTAGAGGGAGTCACACTCTGTTACTGTTGTACTTTTACTTTTAAAAGAAGAAGAAGAAGAAGAAGAAGAATGTAGAATTTCATTGCCAGTGATTGCTTGATGTAAATTGTTGTGCAATGACAAATCATTCTTTAACTCTATTATATAATACTGAACATAAATTCTTATTGTAAAAATGACAAAATTTAAGACTAAAACACTGCAGGAAGATGTTTCTGAAGTTTCTGATTAACTTCATCAGTTTTCTATTTTTCTGTTTCACTTTCATCCATTCAAAGAATCCAGACAGTTTAACAAAGTACTTTCCAGTTCAAAAACAAATAATAGAAGTACATGAAATCAAAAATATGAAATAGAAAATAAGGTCAAATTATCTAAACAATGACAACAAAAAACATCTCTTCAGAAAAAGCTATGCGACAAAAGTGAGGTTGACAAAATATTTCCACCCAGGAAGTGGTTCTAGACACTGTTCAGGACTACAAGTACCTGAGAGCACACCTGGACAACAAGCTGGGTACTGAAGGTGCACACACAAAAAGCCAACACTACCGCCTTCTGTCTGCAGCACCAAGTTCTGCTGGACTGTAGGAACCTGTACTATTTGCAACTGAATGAGGACAACAGAATCTATAAACTCATCAGGAGGGCTGACTCTGTTCTGGGAATGGAGCTGGATTCTTTGGTGAGGTGGCAGAGAGGAACATCCTGATGCCCCTCATCTCCATGATGTGTTGGTCACACAGCAGCACCTTCACCAACAGCCTGTTACCACCATGATGGTCCACAAAACACCACAGGAAATGCTTTCTTCTTGTGAAAACTACGTTACCTGCCTAAGAGCATAAGAGCAGAGCGGAAGTGGAAAAAACACAAACCTCATGTGTGCCGTGAAATTTAAAGAGACTGTCTGACAAAATACCAGATCGCTGTTAAAACTGCAAGAACACTTACTACTCGAACTTAATTGTAAATCACTGCCATCGATCACGAGTCCTTAACCCAAGTGCTTCTACTTATGTCCAAATATGTCTTCTAGTATGTGTGACACTTTTCTGAATTTCTTTCAGAATAAGATCACTCAACTCAGATTGTGTGTCACATCATATAACTATGAAACTATAAAAGTATAAAATGCTGCAGCTCGGCTCCTGACTGATACATGAAAGTGTGAGCACATCTCTCCAGTCCTTGCATCCTTACACTGGTTATCTGTTCATAACAGAGTTGATTATAAACTGATATTGCTTATCTGTAAGTGCCTGACTGGTCTAGCCCTGGTCTATCTGACAGATCTCCTTTATCCATGTGTTTCACATTGCCTACTCAGGTCAGTCAAACCCCAACTATTAGTAGTTCCCAGATCTAGACTGCCATTCAGGGCTGACATTCAGGGCTTTCTCAGTGGCAGCTCCAAAATGCTGGAATAGCCTCCCCCTTCTGATCGGGTCAACAACCCCGTCAGCTTTCAAATCTGGATTAAAAGCACATTTATTCATGCTGGCATTTCAGATTTGATCATAAGTCAATTTTTATTATTGTGTACAGTATTGATGACTACCTGTTTAAACTATCACACAATGTTTTGATATAAATTTGTTTTAAATAACCAAAATAATATTTAATAATACTTCTGTTAAATATTTGTATTTATTAATAAAATGTATTTTTGTTGGTTAATCTGTTTTTAAGATAAAATAAAAATAAATTAATGCTCAAATTCAGGTAAGTATGAAAAATATGAGAAAAGTGCAACAAAAAAAACTTCATTAAATACAATACATACATCCTCCATACATACAGATATACATGTAGCCATGGATTGTTATTGCATTATAATTGTTATTGCAATAGAAAATACAATTTCACATCATACATACACATGTAGATTGTATGGAGTAAAGTGACTGTAGTGACAGAGGTGACAGATGGTAATAATAACCAGTCATGTTATGCTGAATTAAAGTCTTATTGGGATTGTAGGAGCCAATATTGTGTTAAGGATAGTTGTCTGTATGTAGATTAACAAGAGTGGGTACAGTATAGGTACAGAGAAAAAAGGTTTTTTGACCGTTAATCTGAGCTATGTTACTGGTAAGACGTTGTTACAGAAGCTGGAAATGTCATCTGAGGACACGTTGTGAAACCCAAGAGAAGCTTGGATGTATATTAATGGAAATATACCTGTATACAACATGAAATAAAAACCACAAAAACGACATGACCCTCTAGTGAATTGTGAGTAAGGTACAGTAACATATTTATGAGTCAAGCTGATTGAACCTCGCCTTCTGTTTGAGTTAAGTTTGAGTAGATTTAGAAGGAAGATTAATGTTTGCCACTACAGGGATGAAGAACCTTTTATGGTGTTTCCTTCCTGCACTGTGGGTGAATCAGTCTGTGGATGAAGGAGCTGCTTAAGGCCCCCACAATCTCATGCAGAGGGCAGAGGTGTTGTCCATGATTGATGTCAGCTTAGCCAACATCCTCCTCTCACCCACATCCTCGACAAAGTTCAGAGGGCCTCCCACGACAGAGCTCGCCCTCTTTACCAGTTAATTGAGTCTGTTTCTCTTCCTCTCTGTGCATCCTCCTCACCAACAGACCATATAGAAGATGGCAGATGCCACCACTGTGTCATGAAATGTTCTTAACAGAGTCCTGCACACTCCAAAGGACCTCAGTCTCCTCAGCAGATGAAGACAGCTTTGGCCCTTTTTATACAGGTCTGTGTTATCCGACCAGTCCAGTTCATTGTGAAGGTGAACACCCAGGTATGTTTCCACCATCTCAGTGTTAAATCCTTGGATGTTCATTGGAGAGGTCAATGTGGTGGTGGATGTGAATAATATTGTTTGAGTAAAGTTTTTAATAAAACATTCATGTGGTTGTCATGTGTAAGTGAATAGTAGTGTATCATCTGCATAAGGACTGAACTCAGTCAGGACCTTCACATGTTCTGTCAAGTGTCAGTCAGTGTTTCCTCATCATCAAGCTGCTTCTTACCTGATGGAAATGAAGTCATTTAGTGAATAACACCACCACAGCAGAGACAAACATACTATTTATCAGAGTTGTGAGAGGAAGGGGGGAGGGATTCAGGGAGGAGCAAAACTGTGACTCAAGTCCAGAAAAGACACAGATGTTCACAGTGGTGTTTGATACCAAAAACAGACAGATTCTCTTTGTCTTTAAGATGCTGTCAGTGAACTTCAGTGTGTTTGTGACCTTATTTCTGCTCATAATAACAGGTAGGTGAGATAATTAACATTAAAAGGGATTAATTAATAAAAACAATGAGAATGTAAAATTACAGAGTTGTTTTTTTCTTCAGGTGTCATCTGTGAAGATTTCACTCCAGTCAAGAAAGAAGATTTCAGTTCAGACGGCAGCACTGTTACTCTGTCCTACAAATACTCCAAAAAAGCTGATGGCCAAGATAATTTTTTCTGGTATCGGCAATATCCAGGAAAATCACCAGAGTTCCTCATGTATATCTCAGGGCTGATTACAAAAACAGCAGACTCTCTGAAATCAGATAAAAGGTTCTTTACTGATCTGACTGAAGAAAAACATGGTGTGGATCTGCAGATCTCCTCTGCTGCAGTGACAGACTCTGCTGTGTACTACTGTGCTGTGAGGCCCACAGTGACAGCAAACCCACAGTCTCTGTACAAAAACACAAGCTGACACACTGACAAGCTGCTGGAAGCCTTTTTTCCACACTGTTGGACTGAAGTTTTTACCTCCACTAGAGGGCCACATTATCAAGTAGGCGGTGCACTACTTCTGCACTGTGTTCAAGCATTGTGTCAATAATAAGTGCTGCTGTGAAGAGAACAATTGTCAGACTGAATGTTGAACATCAGCTAGTTTCTCCTGTTGATTTAAACCTTGTTGTAGAGATGGAACATTGGCTGTGGATTATTCTTGCTGCTCTTTGCTTTGGTAAGATAGAAAGCTCAACATGTTTTTCTTCTTTTCCAAAGATTTCTGTCAACTGGAGTTCAGAGCAGAAATCTCTCAACCAGTTGAGCTGTTTGTGTCCACAGAGTAACACTGTACAGTTGACATTTTCCACTGTCTTCTCCTCTCAGCCTCATCAACAGTGTTAGTCTAATGGCTTCATTTTCTCTCCTTTTTCCAGGACTAATATCTGGAGACAAAATCTCTCCTGTAGGAGGTGAAGTCAGTAAAAGAGAAGGACAATCTGTCACACTCACATGTAACTATGAGACAAGTGATGATGATTATCCTTACCTTTACTGGTACAAACATCATTCTGACCTTCAGGCTCCTCAGTTTATACTCTGGAAAGGAGCAAAAGGCTACACAGATGAATATATTCCTAACAAACGATATGGATCTCGAACATCACCAACATCAACTACGCTGACCATAAGAGACCTAACCCTGGCAGACACAGCTCTCTTACTACTGTGCTCTAGAAACACAGTGATACAAAGTGTAGAAGAGGCTGTACAAAAACCTGAACACAGATATGTGACTCCTCTTCAAAGAGGAGGGAAGTGGTATTCAAACCACAGCTTCATATCAGATGGATTTTGCTAATTCCTGTTTTATCAGAGTCACTGTGGTTACAGCTGCTAATGAAACACTGTGGGAGGATTCACGTGAGAGCAAATCCACATCAGTGACAAACCAGCCTGGATGATGTTTCAAACTAAAGACCATTTCTAACTGTTTCTTTCTTTTGGAGATTTCAAGTGCTTGTTGTGTCTCCTGAGACATGATGTTCCTCTTTGTTTCACTTTAGTTTCACTTTAAGATGGCTGACAGTGAAGCTCTGCTGACTGTATTGAGTTACATTATTGAACGAGTAGCTCACACTCCTGTCGCAGCATATAGACAGAATCAGTCGTTAGGCTACAGCAGCCATGATGTGTTGATCTGGGAGCAAATGTGATCAAACTTGTGCTTTTCTAGACAGTTAAGGAGCATCAAGACTTGAATGTTCGAACAGAAAACAATAGAGGCAGATGTTCTGACGCACATCAGACACTGCAGGCCACAATGCTTTGAGAAGCTGATCACTCACATCACATAGAAAATGAACAGGAGTGAACTTTGTCCACAAAGATAAAGGAAGCTCACTTCAGACAAGCTAACATCACTGTAGCTCAGTTTAACAGCCACATTTAAAGTAGCAGCAGCAGGAAACAAAGAGCTTCACCTCAGTTTCCATCACCAACATGTTGTCAGGAAGAGTCGAGGATCAAGTGCAGGTGTGTGCTGCTCCAAATATTTTTCTCCTTATGCTTTGTTAATCTGTGCACACAGGTTTCCATATCAATATATCCTCTTTTTACCATAAGACCTGTTAATAAGCTGCTGTTGTATTCCTGCTTTTCCTGAAAGAGGGAGCGTCGCTGAAACACATCTAACAAAGTTTTATATTATTAATATTTATATTTTTGGTTATATGTTAGGGATAAAAAAAGGAAGAAATATCCTTCTTTCCTTTTTGATCTTTAAACACACTGTAATTTGTTCATGGAATTGGACGATTAAAATAAATTTGATTTATTCTCACCATCCAGCAGTTAATTCAGTTCTTTTCAAAAAGCCACTTGTTGTCTTTCCTCACTAACATTCATACAAATAATCAAAACATATTTATTCAAAATTTTAACAATCAGTCTAATTTGCTGACTGAACTGTTACTGTGGATGATGAAAGCACTAAGAGAGACTACCAGGCCCTGCAGGTGATGGTGATGTCCAGCAAGATTTCAAAACTTCAGCTATTTATTGTCATGTGTCACAACAATTTACATCAAGTAATAATTGGTGATGAAATTCATAAATCTCAGGCTCCCTAAAAACAATGCTCAAAAATATTTACAAGAGTCCACTCAAGCAAAAATAGATAAAGAACCTAAAAATGAATAATAGTGTGCTAGAGTAATGAAATAAAATATAGACCCTTTCAAAATAAATGATACAACTAAAATATACATTTTACAAATAAATAAACACATACAACTAAACAGAGATATATAAAAGAATGGAGGTAACAGAACACATCATCAAATGTCAACTCTCAGTCCAACAAGACATTTACACCCGGAGGTGCAGGATGAGGTCTGAGAGGACCTCCATCACCCAAATACAGTTCAGTATTTAACACCACAGTTCCCTTCAGGTTCATCACAAAGCCCAAGGTCCTGGGATCAAACACCTCACTGTGTCTTTGACTTCCTGACAGGCAGACCCCAGATGGTGAAGGTGGACAGACACACCTCATCTACACTCATCCTTAACACTGGAGCTCCACAGGGCTGAGTTTTGAGCCGCCTGCTTTACTTCTTATTCAAACATGACTGAATAGCCACTTTTGACTCAAACACCATCGTCAAGTTTGCTGATGACACAGCTGTGGTGGATCTGATCACAGAAAACAATGAAAAGGCCTGAAGGACGAAGAGGACCTGACCTGTTGATGTCAAGAACCTCCTCCTGAACATCAGACAGACTGAGGAGCAGATAGTGGAGTTTGGGAAGGAGCAGAGGAGGAACTACACCACCCTTAATATCAACAGGTTCTCAGTGGAGAGGGTGGACAGCGTCAAATACCTTGGTGTGGTGTCCACATCACTGAGGGCCTGAGCTGGGAGCTGCACACTGACTCTGCAGTGAGGAAAGTAAGACAGAAACAGTTTCATTTCAGATGTGTGAGGAAATTCCAGATATCCCCTTACATACTGATGAATTTATCCAACTGAGGGATATTATAGCAGTGCTGCAGTGCAGAAAGTTTCATTAAAAGACGAATCCACATCTGAGAGTTGGGTTAGGGTTAGAAGTAAAATGAAGTATTGTGGCATTTTATTTATAGAAACAACTCCTCATTATAACTGTTGTTACAATTCTATGCTCATAAAAAGTTTCTCTGTTGTTCTATCAGGCTGTCATTTTTTGTGGTGTCCCACACAGTTCAATGATAGGTTAGCTCATTTTCTTTTGACATGTTTCATTTGCATGAGATTATTTTAAAAACACAACATCCAGTGCCTTCAGAAAGAACTCACACCCTTTGCTTTATTGTGTTCCAGACAACAGAATATAAAGACAACAGAATACTCTACAACGTCCACCAGGGAGAGTCACACACTGTTAAACTTCAGTGCTTTGTCATGATACCAACCAGAATCATTTTCTTCTCAGACAGAGTTTAGTTTCCACTAAAGAGTGTAAAGTTGTCAGTCGGGGGAATAACACAGGGCTGTGAATGAGTACTGTCACTGTGATCAGGCTCCTCCTTCTAATCCACCAACTTAGTGTTGATGAAGACTAAACAGAGAGATCACAGCCTTCTTTATACTTGCTGTAGCTCACAGTTCCTCAACACTGCAGATATGACGCCTCTGTTCATCTCACTGTTGCTGGCTGCTATGTGCCTTGGTATGAACACAACTCTGTTTCTTTGATATCAATCCAACATTGACATGATTCTTTAACAGCACACTGATACTGTTTGTTGCTGTTTTACAGAATGCAGAGCACAAAAAGACAACGTGCTGCAACCAAAAGGAGATGTGACTGTTACTGAAGGAGAGGAAGTCACTCTTCTCTGTCTATATAACACCACTTCAACAGTCCCATATCTCTACTGGTACAAACAGGATGGAAACAACAGACCCAAATTCATCCTGAGACGCTTTAAAGGGGATGAAGGGAACACACCAGAGAGATTTTCATCCACACTGGATTCCACCTTAAGATCAGTTCCTCTGAAGATCCAGAAGCTTCAGCTGTCTGACTCTGCTGTGTACTACTGTGCTCTGCAGCCCACAGTGACAGGAAACAGCAAAACTCCAGTACAAAAAACAGTGTAAAAAACAGTACAAAAACCTTTGGAGCAAAGACAACAGAATACTCCACAACGTCCACTAGAGGGAGTCACACAGTGTTAAACTTCAGTGGTTTGTCATGATACAGTCTGGATTCCTTGTCGTGGTAATAAAAAGTAAAGATGAATGAAATACAATGAACACAGAAGGAAAGTTTTGTTTTATTTTACACAAACTGATGAAAATTAAGTTTTGCAGTACAGCATTTATACAGGCAAAACCTCATCACAACTGACCACAATTCTTTGTAAAGTTTCTCTGTTATTTTTTCAGGCTATGATTTCTTCTGGTGTACCACAGGGTTCAATGCTCGGTCCTCTCATTTTCCTTTCCCATATTTCCTTTAGATTAAATTATCCTTATAACATACATTGGCTCCAGAAAGTATTCAGACAACTTCATTTTTGCCACTTTATTGTGTTCCTCTAACAAACTACCTGTTGTTGTGCTCCTCAGTCTCAGTGATGCCTTTGACATTGTTGACCATGATACTTTACAAGACAGATTTAAAAATAGGTCGACATATCCAGTCCGGTTTCTAAACTGGTTCAGAACCCACCTACAGGACAGGCAGTTCTTTGTGTCCACTGGAGACTCTGCCTCAGACAAAGTGGGTAGTATTTGTGGAGTACCCCAAAGTTAAATCCTTCGACCATAGTTAATAGTTAATAAAATCATTATGCAGATGACTCACAACTGTACGTGCTCTATTTCCTGAGTAGTTATATCCCATACATTCCTTAAATAACTGTACCAATGACATTAATCTGTAAATGTGAGGTAACAAATAACCAACCAAAGACAAAAGAGAAATACTCATCTTTGTTGCAACAGCTCAGAGACAGAAAATTGCAGCTCATGTCAGCTCTTTGTCTCTAAAGAATGAAAGTGAGGGAAGAAATCTGATTAAAACATCTAAATCTTAAGAGCCATATCAACCATCTCACAAGAACAGCTTTCTGTCATCTAAAAACATTTCAGAAACTGAGGGCCTTCCTATCAAAATCACACTCTGAAAAATGAATCCATGCATTTATAACAAGTAGACTAGAAAACTGTAATGGTCTATTCAACCACCTCCAAAAATCAGCCGTGTGGTGACTACAGTTAATTAAAAATTTCGCTCCATTGCTGCACTGGTCCTTTAACTATTCCTGGTACTAACTCTAAAGCAGGAGAGGCTGCCTTCTGCATCTATGGACCAAGCAGATGGGATATCTGTGGACCTGAGAGAGGCTGATACACCAAACACTTTGAAAAGCAGATTAAAAAAACTTATTTTTCACTACAGTTTTAGACAAAGTTATTTTTGTAGACAAAGACAACAGAATACTCCACAACGTCCACTAGAGGGAGTCACACTCTGTTAAACTTCAGTGGTTTGTCATGGTACAGTCTGCTATTACTTAACTCTGAAACAGTATTGTGATATAAAGCCTTAGAAATAAAACCTCTCCCAACTCCTGACACACAGCAAATCATCTGACAGCCATTCTAACAGCTGAGAGGCTCCACCAAGAGTCTCCTTTTTCTCCACTGCTGTTTGATTCTTCAGGAGGAAATGATTCAAATGTCCATTCTGTAAAAAGCACATGATGTCATGTTTCTGACTCAGAATCTGTGAAATATAAAGGATCCAGTCTGGAAACATCATTCTGACCTTCAGGCACCTCAGTTTATAAGGAAAGGAGCAAAAGATAACAGACGTGAATATATTCCTAATGAACGATATATAGTTTATCAGGCCTTCTCTTCTTCAGAAAAAACAGTAAAAGTGCGATGATGGTTGCAGGAAAAGACTCCGCAGATACAAGCTTGTTGAACAAAGAAAACTTTATTTGAAGCAAGCCAGTATCAGAAATCAAACACTGCAGATGTCTGAGAGAGATTCTGCCAATGATGAAACTCCCACTCTGTACACTCAGATCACACATTTTAAAACCTACATGACACCCTCATTTCATATTCAACGTATAGCTAATTTCCATTAGTATAATGAGAAGAAAAGCCAACCCTTTAACCAAAATTGGTCATCTATCGCTTCTTTCCCATATAGGATGACCTAAGCTCATCCCCTGACTTCTGACCTAACCATCCCAGATTTAGTGTTAACAAAACTGAAAGGAACATACATCAAATTTAAGTGTCTTTAAATCTCTGTGTCTCTACTACCCTAATATGGACATAGGAACATCTGGTCCCTGTGCAGTTATTTAGAACCTATAAATCCTCAAGTATACACTCCAACTAAGCTTCACCTTCACACCTTCTATGCAACTTACAACTACCATATATGTACATGTATGTGTGTCATGCATGTGTTTTTTGTGTGGAACATAACACCAGATGGTTAAACATTAAACACATACAATCACCGTAACAAGTTCAGGCCCTCATTCCATGGCAAAAAATTATCTTCATGGTCCGGGTGGACTAAACCTCAGCCAACATTACATTCAGCTTTATTATACATATACAGAGCAGATACCTCAGATATTAGCCATTTACATTCACTTACTTGCAACTACATGCAACACATGCACACAGAAATGGACACTTTTCCTTTGGTGCAAATAAACATTCATTCTCATCTATAGTGCAATAATTTCAATTTTAACTTATAATTTTAACTTATTCCATTCATACAAAGCCATATTCAGCTCTTTATATTTACTTATATTATTTAATTCTTATTCTTTCATATTTTGTATATTAAGCTATGTGTTTACTGCTTATTTTTCATCTGTGTGCTTCTTCTCTATCTGTGTGCTGCTTCTTTTATGTGCTGCTGGAAACTTAAATTTCCCTGAGGGAGTCATCCCAAAGGGATCAATAAAGTCTAGTCTAAGTCTAAGTCTATATGAATCTCAAACATCACCAACATGAGAGAGAATAGGGGGACACGTTGCATCAAACTCGACTTGACAGGTCCCCTTTGACCCCTAGGTCATAAATCAAGCTTGACAGGTTGAACTTTTGACACTTCCCCCCCCACGTAAGCTTTCTGAGCCCCTCCCCTTACTCCTCTCCCTCCCCTCCACCACTACCCGACATGTGCAGTTAGGGGGATTCCGACTGTATTTAAAACTGCTGCATTATAGGCAGAGACACAGCAACGCTCACAGCGTGGGTGCAAAGACAGAAGCGGGACCAAAATGACAAAGAATATGAGCAGAATATGAGCATCCCATCTCCAGCCAGCTTTTCGAAAATCATCAGCAAGACCCCGGTCATCGTCTACCATGCCTCACCCGGTATCACCAGTGCTCCTAAGAAGAGAATGCTCGGCTACAGGCAGAGCCCACCACCGTGCTGAAAAAGGAATGACCTCTGGCTTGGACAGGAGGATTCTGGGGTTACGAGTTCAAGTATGAAACCAGCGAGTTATACTTTTACCAACGAGAAAAGGAGGAAGAGGAGTCATCCTTACCTACCATTGCAGGCCTTATCCTACAATGACTGGGCAGTGCTGCATGGGATGATGTCCAATCCATGTTTTTGGCATGCCGATGACGAAGAAGAAGAAGAAGAAGACCACAAGCCTGCTAAACGGGTGAGACTGGAGACCCCAGACGAAACCAGCGTCTCTCTGGACAACTCGTCTTTCCGCAGCGCCGTCTGGCAATCTCACGGCTCAGCCTCGGGTCGTGTATGTACTTCAGAGCCAGTGTCGAGTATAACGAACGGACCATCTGAAGGACTTTGTCCTACAATGCTTCAATTCAGAGTGTTGTGTGTTTCGTACGATGCTCAATATCCCGTTTGTGACATGGGAGGACCAGATGCGCTCCGAGATAGAAAGGATCACATCCCTGTTTCATACTTGCAGAGGATGGGTGAGCGACGTCTCGGTGAGAAAAGTACTTTTCTAAACCCCCCCCTCCTCTCCTTCGGAACACACTCCGTCCAAGACGGCGCTGCAGCACCTGGCCCTCAGGAGGACCTCCCTATCCAGCCAGAGGTTTCACCCTCACCCGCCACTAAGGCCGAAACTGAAACCCCTCTACTCAGCGAGCGCAGCCACATGATGATGATGTGGAGGAGCAAGAGTCCACCGAGGACAAGGAAGAGGAGGTGGGGGAATGGAAGTCCAGTGAGGAGGCTGATGATGAGGAGGAGGATTCATCAGAGCAGGAGTACACTGAGGAGGAGGAGGATTCATCAGAGCAGGAGTACACTGAGGAGGAGGAGGAGGAGAGCAGGGAGAGGAGGAGGAGGAGGAAGGAGAAGGAGGTCAACTGAGGAGATGGAGGTGGAGACAAAGGAGGAAGAGATGGTAAACAACAACGCACGCTTCACGACCCCCTACACCCTTCCAGACCGTCCCCTTGACTCCCCCTCCTTCTCCCGTTGAGGTGACGGCCAGGATGACATCGATGGGTGGCTGGCCACGAGCGTGATCAAGGTTGTGAAATCTGCCGTACTCCATCTGCTCAACGAAGCCCTCTGCAAGCAAGTACCAGGTTGAAAATTGCTACGGATGTCAGGTCGACCATCCGAGTCAGAGACATCATCAATGCTTGGACCCCCTGGAGGACTGGTTCTACATGGACCATTTTCACCGCCTGATGAAGATCCTCTACACCCCGTTTGATTCCTGCCATCCAGTGCCTGCTCTGCCTACACCACATGGTGGAGAGCGATCAAAGTGTTGAATGTGTGACACAAACCGTTCTGCACGAGCTGAAAGGGAGCAGACAAATCACAGATACCATCTTTGACATGTATGCTAAAATGGACAAAGTAACAAGATCTGAAACTGGTTACAAAGTGCTGGTCAGGATGATCACTTTCTGCCATCTTGCTATTTTGCTAATCTTTTTACTCTTACTATTTTTGATGTATTCATGACGATATTCTCACTATTTTTGATGTGATGATATTCATTTACTCGTACTATTTTTGATGATATTCATTTACTTGTGCTATTTTTTATGTATTCTTTTGCTCTTATTTTTTAACCTGTATGTTTTTTAAAAGAAATCATTAAAATCATATAATATAAAAGCCATCCTGGGTCCTGGTTTTTTGTCTCCATGCTAGGCAGAATGGCAGAGAAGTGGGTGATGAAAAGAGTATATTACAACCCTGTCCATCCGGGTAGTTTTAGGAGGAGTCGATCGACTCCGTCAGGCTGTGCAAAATGAAATGGGGAAAAAAACTCAAGCTTGAAAACGTTAAGGATTTTTTATCCGAGCAAAGACACCTACACTTTACATAAACCGGCCAGAACGGCATTTTATCAGAAACAGAGTTTTTATCCCTCGACCTTTGAACCAATTCCAAGCTGATCTTTGCGATATGCAAGCCTTGGCAGAACATAATGATGGGTTTAGTTATTTATTAACGGTCATTGACATGTTTTCCAAAAAGGCTTATGTCCGTGTTTTGAAGAGAAAATCTGCCGCCAAACGGTAAAGAATTTTGAGGCTCTGATGAAAAAACACAACGGTACGGTACATTTTCCACTCGGCACAGCACCGTGCCCCGCATGAAGTTTAAGAAGGGTGATCTTGTCAGAATATCCAAATTGAGAAGAGGAAGTCCGCCAACATGTTCTAAACACGGCAGAGATGGCTCATCAGAAATCACCCGAGTGCACGCTGGCGGAGTTGGATTTATTCTCAGCTCCCATGATGCAGCTCTCGATCGAGGATAAGCTCTACACCGAAATTCTCCCTCTGTCGGCCATGCCATCACAGACGCCAAGGGGCCCCATCGAGTTTTTTATTCCCGGAGATGGGGAAAAATATTTGGATCTGAACGACACCCTGCTGTACGTTCGCGTTAAAATCACCAACGCCGACGGTTCTAACCTGGCGGACGACGCGGCCGTCTCCCTGATCAATTACCCGCTCAATACAATGTTCAGTCAATGCGACATCACCTTGGGGGATCGGCTGATTTCCCAATCTAGTGCCACTCACCCTTACTGAGCTATGATTGAAACCCTTCTCAGCTTCTCCGAAGATACTCTCAAGAGTCAATTTAGCACGGAGCATGGAGCGATGAACTCTAATTTCATCCACAACAATGTGGAATACCTAGCCCTCTGCCAGGATGGCAGGCAGGTTCCGGCTAAAGCTTTTCAGCCTTAATTTGGCCAGGGGATTTCGGTCAGAGAGTTTTACAACATGTTCATCGCCACAGGCAGACACCTGAAAGACTTGCCCCTGAGTATCAACCGTAAAGAATTTAACGAGGGGTACTCCCTGTTTGTGTTCAATCTTGAGCCGTGCGAAGACAGCGATGCTCTGTCCCCCGCCTCCACCGGAAATTTAAGACTGGAGATGAGATTCAGGCAGCCCCTCCCCCACACCACCACACTAGTGGTGTACGCCTGTTACTCTTCGATTCTCGAACTGAATTCAAAGAGGCAAGTGCTAATTAATTAGTTAAAAATGAATGTTCTACCTCAACTGCTCTATCCCATTCAGATGTTGCCTCTGTTTATTTCTAAAAAGTTAGCAAGAGAGGTTGAAAGAGATTTCTCAAAGTTTATTTGGTGAAAGAAAAAACCCAGGATAAATATGAAAACTTTACAGCTCCCAAAAGACAGTGGAGGTCTAGCATTTCCTAATATTATATTATACAATTGGGCCTGTCATAGCAGATTCATATATGAATGGGTTCACTGCTATCTAAAGGGATTGGAGGACCCACTTGAGTCCTGGGCTTGTGTCCCATTTAGATTACTAGGGAAACTCACTAGTAAAAAAACTGCCCTTCCCAAAGTGAGGGACAACCCAATACTTTACAGCTCCATTAAGATCTGGCAGGACATGCATAGGTTTGTAGGTAGAAAGGGTGCCTTTTCCTATCTGACCCCATTTATGGGTAACAGGAACTTCTTACCTGGTGTTGAAAATGCTGTATTCTGCTATTGGCGGGAGAGGGGAGTGAGAGTGGTGGGAGATTTGTTTGATGATAACAATGTCCTCATGTCTTTTCCACAAGCACAAAACAGATTTGGACTTCCACACAAAGACTTTTTTTGCCTATCTTCAAGTCCATCACTTTATCAATACAAATCTCAGGCCAACTCAAACAGAAACACTGAAGGGACCTAATTGATAAGTTCATAATTAATTTTACATCGAAACAAAGGTCATATTACATACTTTTATAATAGCCTTCAGAGTTGTAACCAACACAATGTTTATGGGCTTCTTAAGCGATGGGAGGAGGACCTCCAAAGTGTATATGATGAAGATGCTTGGGAAGGATGTATTCGGACCACTTACTCTGTTTCTCAGCAATAAATGTAAAGAATCACAATATAGAATACTTCATAGACAGCACAGAACACCTCATGTTATGAACAAAATTGACCCTAATAGATCACCATTGTGCCTTAAATGTCATTTAACAATTGGGACTTATATACACTGCTTCTGGAGCTGTCCAAGAATATCAAAGTTAGATAGATATACTAGATAGATATACTTTATTGATCCCAAGCTGGGAAATTACAGAAAGTTCTGGTCATGTGTATCTAAGGAAGTGACAGCAATATTTAAATGTAGCCTAGTGGAAAAATTGAATTTTCCTCTAGGTGCCACTAGATGGCGATGGGCCCCTGTGCAGTCTCCAAGCTGAGGTGGAGATAACGCGAGGAAGAGCGTGAGGTAACAAATAGAAACAGGAAGTGGATCGCGCTCCTTTTCCATGAGCATCTCACCTGTTGCGTCTGCTGTTTTCCAGAGAGGTAAATAGGTTTGAAATGTATAAATGTATTTCTGTATAAAGTAATAAAAGGATTTACATTACTATGATTTTATGGAAGTACCAAATGCATATTTGAGGCCGGTATTGATCGTGTTGGTTCGATGTTTATAGATTTTACCTTCTGATTTTCCATGTGCTAACTAAGAGAGGGCTTCTGTCTGTACTTGTCCTGTTAGACCTCAGTGCTGCCTTTGATACAGTTGACCATCACATCTCATCTGTTGCTGAGAATGGAAAAACTGCTTGGCATTAAAGGGTCTGCATTAAACTGGTTCAGATCATACTTATCAGATCGGTCTCAGTTTGTCCATATTAATAATGAATCCTCTGTGCATACTAAAGTCTGTCATGGAGTTCCACAAGGTTCAGTGCTAGGTCCAATTCTGTTTATTTTGTATATGCTGCCCCTTGGCAATATCATCAGGAGGCACTCCATAGATTTCCATTGTTATGCTGATGACACCCAATTATATTTATCAATGGAGCCAGACAAAACTGATCAGCTCCTGAAACTCCAGGCCTGCCTTAAAGATATAAAAGGCTTGGATGACCAGAAATTTCCTGCTGTTGAACTCAGATAAAACTGAAGTGATCCTATTAGGTCCGAAACACCTGAGGAACACGTTTTCTCCTAAGATAGCCTTGCTGGATGGCATTAACTGGGCCTCCAGCACCACTGTAAGGAACCTCTGTGTTTTATTTGATCAGGATATGTCCTTCGACACCCATATTAAGCATATTTCAAGGTCTGCCTACTTTTACCACCTGCGCAACATCGCAAAAATTCGGCACTTTTTGTCCCAAAGCGATGCTGAAAAATTAGTCCATGCATTTGTCTCTTCCAGGCTGGATTATTGTAATTCACTTTTATCAGGCTGCCCGAACAAGTCGTTAAAGACTCTACAGCTGGTCCAGAATGCTACTGCTCGGGTGCTGACTAAAACCAGGAAAAGAGACCATATTACTCCAGTACTGGCTTCTCTGCATTGGCTCCCTGTAAAATTTAGAGTGGATTTTAAAATCCTCCTCCTCACATATAAGGCTCTACATGGTCTGGCACCATCATATCTTAATGAATTGATAACTCCTTATCATCCAACTAGAGTGCTGCGCTCGCTCCCAAAAATGCGCAGGCTTACTTGTAGTTCCCAGGGTTTCCAGAAGTAGTCTAGGGGGCAGAGCCTTCAGCTATCAGGCCCCTGTTCTCTGGAACCAGCTCCCAGTCTGGGTCCGAGAGGCAGACACAGTGTCAGTGTTTAAGAATAGACTTAAAACCTTCCTTTTTGATAAAGCTTATAGTTAGGGTGGGCACAGGCTCGCCCTTAGTTATGCTGCTATAGGCTTAGACTGCCAGGGGGGCTCCCATGATGCATCGGGCACCTCTCCCTCTTCCTCTGTCTCTGCTTCCTCTTCCTCTGCTTCCTCTTCCTTTGCTTCCTCTACTCTTATTATGGTAGTAGTGCAAACTGGAGTCACCTTATAAACTGGTTAAAGTAGTTAAAGTGGTTAAATTGGTTAAATTGGTTAAAGTGTTAAAGCGGTTAATGTGAATACTCTGATGTCCTGTAAAGTGCATGTTACTGCCGGAGCCCCGGTCCTCTTTGTTCTCTCCAGTCTTGCAGGTTCCTCACTGATTCTGGTTGTGGTCCATCTGTCTGAGGTTCACTGGCCTGGTGGGGACATGATCTGTGTCTGTGTTGTGGAGAGAAGGTCGAGTGGCCCAGAGCTCCATATGAGGACATCTAGAGATGCACCTGGACTCACAGACTCATTTCCATTACCTGTGATACCTTCACACATGGACTAAACCCAATGAACTCAGTATTAGCTACAGCTTATTACGACTCATGTATAATTCCATAATATGATTGATGATGTTTCTCTGTACATGTGGCATCTATTGCACGTCTGTCCGTCCCAGGGAGAGGGATCCCTCATCTGTGGCTCTTCCTCAGGTTTCTTCTTTTTCCCATAAAGGGTTTTTTTAAAGTTTTTCCTGACCTGGTTCGAGGGTCTAAGGACAGAGGGTGTCACAACTGTACACAGATTGTAAAGCCCTCAGAGGCAAACGATGTTTGTGATTTTGGGCTTTAAATAAAAAAATTTGATTTGATTTGATTTTTAACTAGCGTACAGCATGGATAAGTTGTGCTGGAAACATTGTAAGTTTATTTTACAGAGATGTGTTTTGCTGTTGAGTGAAGCTCATACATGTGATGCGTATGCATGATTTGTTTTCATTGTGTAGTACTGTATGAGGTGAATGATGTCCTGCTGCTGCACAAGTGTTTGAGATAACACCAAGTCTGTAGTGAGTATAATGGGATTTATTTTGCACAATATCATTTGATATGAAGATGTCATATATTTCATTTTCTGTAAGGAATTGACTATATGTGGTTCTGCTTTATTCCCTTTTTGTCTGTGTCAATAGGAAGCACTACCACTGCAGTTGTTTATGCACTTTGATTCTTTTTATGTAATGAAACGTATTTCAGTGTAACATCCCAGTGTTTAAGTTGTTTAGTGAGCTTGGGGAACTGATCATTTTGGTATTGGAAGTGCCAGATAATGTAGTTCTAGAAGCGACCAGGATTTCTCTTTAAATATTCTGTAGGAGGAAGTAGGGAGTCACATTTCAGAGTAAAACTTTGTAAAAAGTTGTTGATTTGTTTACGTTGAAAATCTTTGTTGAATTTAATTCTTACTCAAGTTTAATTTCCAAATTAATTTAACACTACTCTCAAATTCTAAAAGTAGTCGAGAAATAAAGATCCCTGAATATAGCTTTGTGTCCTGTGTTATTCTAATTCCACTGGACTACATAAACATAGGATATGTAAAGATCCAGGCCAGTTTCTATTAGGGGCTGCCACCTCTGAATAGAGTTATGGATGTGAAAAGATCTAAATTACTCAATAATCTCTTATTTTTGGCCAGAAAATGCATATTATTTAATTGGATCAGTGAGAAACCTCCCACTGTGACTATGGAAAGACTAAGTGCCAAATTAAAAGGAAATGACGACACTTTTATGGATATATGGCGGCCTCTGATGGATTACCTGGATCTAAGGATCTAAGTGAAATTATCCAGAGGGGAAACACTGACTTAGAAGGTCCCAGACTGAGTTGATCGGTGATAAGTAATATTTCTTAACAGGTACAAGGACACATTTTTTTTTTTTGGTTGTTAGGTTGATGTTGTTTTTTTTTTTCTTTTTTCTTTTTTCCTAGCTCAGACCACTTGTGTGCTTATATGCATTATTGGTGATATGTAAATTCTGAAAATTAAATAAAATCTGATTATTAAAAAAAAAGAGGCAAGTGCTGGTGGATTACTACTGATTGAGAGAACACAATAAAAATGAACAGTCATCAGTTGTAAAGTCTTTTGCATCATCTGTTGGGAGATGCGTTTTGCGGCGTATAGGGCTTCGGATCAACTTTGCTTTCTGACACGCTCCTTTAAACCTCCCGCTTATTTTATTGTCAACACCCATCCGGCTCACATGCCTGGTGAGAGCATTGGCTCGCCTTGACTTTGGAAAAAGATGAGGCCACCTTTTTTGACTCTTTTGGCTTCTCTCCGGACTGTGGCCCCTACCCCACCGACATCTTGGAAGTTTCTGCAACGTCGCTCCCGTCGCATATTCTACCACAATTGACAGCTTCAAGACACTCTTTCACTGGCGTGCAGTCAGCACTGCGTGTATTATCTTTGTCATAGAGCATGCGGGTTATCTTTGGAACAAGTGTTATCTTTGTATCAGGAGAATGAGGCAGAAAATGATGCCCTCGTTACCCAATTTGTTCGTAAATATCAACGATGTATTAGAAATCATAATTCCAGCAGCGTTCAACGTGGAACCTGCTCTTTACAAATGTTTAAAGATTGTCATTATGTTTTAAAAAAAGAAGATAGCCAAAAAAAAAACTCTGTACAATTGAAATGTGATAAATAAAGGCTTTTATTAAAAACAGCATAAAAAGTATTTTGGTTTTGCTTTGCTTTCTCCATATACATTTTTTTTTTTTTTTTTAAACATACTCAAAATTTCATCCAGGTGGGGAAAAAAGGTAATCTACACCCGGAGCCAGGCGTCAGCATATGGGAAAACGCAGCACCTTTTTCTTCTTCTTTTTCTCCCTCTTCCTCTTCTTCTTCTTCTTCTTCATCTTGCTCCTCAGCCTCTCTGCTCCTACGCGGTGGGTCTGTTTTCAGACGATGATATTGTTCACGGGCATGAGGGTTATTCACAAAAGATAGGGGAATGTTGAGGTCCATCAGAGTTTGTAAGAAATTCATCCAGCCTCTGGGTGGTGGTGTACGTGATTTTTTGTACTGGCTTGAGAGGTTTTTCAATAAAGTCAATCATATGAGATCCCTTCACAATCTGCCCCCGATGAACAAATTCCTCTTTAGAGGTCCACCCACCGTCGGTATTTTTCATTTTTTGCAGGATCTACTCGGCGTTCTTACGACTGCGAGAGGGGAGGCCTTTTAATACCTCGCTCATGGCCTCGTCCTCTTCGGGTCTTTCAGTCTCACGCTGGGGTTCCACCTCCGGCCTTTCAGGGGCGCTCGAATCCTGGTGCAGAGTCAGAGTCATTCGACGTTCCTCCTTTTGACCTTGTTTCATGAGCGACAGATATCTCTGCAGCAGAGCATCGTACTTTTTAATTTTTTCATAAGAACTCAATCCCCGGTTCGTTTAATATCTTTCTCATGCTTTCATCCAAATCGTCTTCGGCCGTCCGTCTGATGGAGGACTCCGGTTGAGTCAGACGGTTGAGTTGATGCGGTGAGACGAGAAACATTTTCTGAGACATTTTATTTTCTGATGATTCCTCCCAGAAGGTTTCTGGTGTGTTTTAAACAACACCAGATAGTTACTGTTTAGACTTATAGTACGGCTGTGTTTACCTCGCTGAAATACATTCTGGGTCAGCAGAAAGACGCTCATATTTCTATGATGCCTGTTCTGTGTAAAAATTTTTACCACTTCCGGATGCTCTGAGGCTTGGAAAATAACATCTGTCCAGTATGATCAAATGGGTTTTTTTTACATATGTTGAAAAGATGTATAAATCCACACAATATTATCAGATACATTTCCTAAAGCATGATGAGCATTTTCTAATACACTTTTTACAAAGAAAGTTTTTCCACACCCACTGGGTCCAACAATCATACATGAAAAGGGTGCGCTGAATCTAGGGTCAAACATAATCCATTACTTCTGTGCCTGTATGGTGTGACATTTTTTTTTTTCCTCTCCCCTCTTTAATAGCCAAAAGGCAGAGTTGTGCCGTCGCTAAAGAGACGCCTCTTGTCGTACACCACTCTGAATTTTTTGTTAAATGCGTTTTTCAGCTAGAACCCCTTCTTATCGCATTTTATGATGTGTTGAGGGCTTTCAATCGCTTCCATCAAACCATCGAGATAGCCGCTCTACCAGCCACTCCTTGACACTGTCAAAATTGATGCGCTCGCTGCATTGGTGGGTCTGTGTGATCCCCTTGACGCGCAGCACCGTTTTTTTCTGGTTTTTGGTACGATGCACGTATAACTTTTAGGACTGGCGGCCGCAAATTCATCGATAGTGTCACCTCCCCAACTCGTCCATTAAATCTCCCAGGTAATTGCCCAGCTCTAGCAGAGAATCCCCCTCTTTCACCTCATGTAGATTAAGCTGTCGGTATCTGTGTAGAGAACGTTCTCTCCCACCCGCTCCAGATAACCATACAGCTTGAGACGGGCGTAGGCCAGTGGTGAAGGCGGCAATGAACATGTTATCGGTTTTACCCGGTGGTACCATCCATAGCGTTTGTTGTAGCTCCATTGCACCATAGCGACCTCGTTGTTGAGAAATCTAAAATACTTTAGATCATATTGGTCTGAGAACAGGTAGGGGAAAAATTTATCAGGGTCTGAGAGACCAGGGTGGTTTGAGTCTGATTACTTCTCTGAGCAAACTTTCCCCAGAAGCTGTTGAGACACAATTTAGCCACTTGCCTCTTGGCAGGGTTTATCTTATCTTAATACGGTGTGGGTCCAACCTGATACCCTGATGGACTCTGTAGTCCTCAATGTACTTTGCTCTACTCTCCTGACTGACGGCTTCGGAAGGGGAAACCTGACGCTTTCTGCTTGCCTTTCAAAAAGGTGTGAATGTAGCCCTGAAAAATGGAATCGCTACGCTCGTCAAAATGCCACACTTCGGTGATGCGAGCGAGCCTGAGCCTAGCCTCTCTCTAGAGCCTTGTTAAATTCAGCGGTGACCCAAACCCCCGTCAGCGCTCTATCCCCGTCTTTGTGCCTGCACGGCCCGGCCTGTTGATTGAGCTCAGCGCAGGTGCGACAGAGGGTGAACACTAGCTTACTGCGACTAGTCTTGTAGGGTAAGACAGGTAAGTACAAATGGCGGGGTGGATAGACGACGGCTCTGATGAGCCCAAAGTAGTTTTGGGGCGCCTCAAAATCGCGATGAATGATAGCAGGGTGGCCTAAAAGGTAAGGATAGCTGCAATTAACGTACGGGTATAAACTCGTGACATCTACGTAGTGCACAGATTCATTCAGCGCTGCTGTGTACCTCAGCCTGATGGCGCTAGTTCTACCGCCAAAGAGAGCATCGCGGGGTCGCAGAGGCTCTGGAAAGTGCGAGGTTTGGAGGAATGATTTTACCCGCTCGTCCGATTTTTGCATAGCCGTCCACTCATGTTCCCATAGGGCGACCGTGTTGACTTTGTACTTGGACCTTAACGTTTGCAATTTCTTTTGAGTGGCAAAATGCAACTCCTCATAACGCACCCCCAGAGAGGATTGATGGCGTGGGGGTCGAAACATGATGGACAGCCGTGGAAGAAGCAGCCCAGAAACTCCCAAGCATGCTCCTCTGACCCAATTTTGGCATAGCTGTCTACAAAGTAAGGCCCAATTTCTTTCTCACCGCGGTTTCTAGCATGCTGGATAAAGATGTCACTACTGTGAGAAATCAGCTCCAACCACTGAATGCAGGGGTGAGAGAAACTTTTAAATTGACGCCTATAGTCATCGGGTGAAGGTACGGCCAGAGTCTGTGGAGTAAAAAAAGTTGGTGCGAAACACCTTGGTGCAGGCTGAGGCTATGGTGATGCAGCTAAAAGGATCCACCTGTGTGTCCTTGACAAACTGATGATTTAAAAGCAGTGACTTATAGGTTTATAAATCTGCTAAACACTCAGAATCAGTATGTCCTCAATTATACTGGCCCACAAAACTTTATTGTATTCATAGAGAAAATCAGATAGTTGGAAAGAACTAAACAGAGTAATGGATTATTGTGGCCCTAAATATACTCATTTCAAAATCTAAAACTAGTGTTCTTATAGCCTGAGACGTGATAGCAAAGTTTACAATGTTGTGATGTGAACAACAGTGCTAACTATCGTTAGCTAACACCTGTCCACACACAGCTCAGTTTCTCCTCTCTGACCGTTGTTCCTCCTGATCCTGGTCTGTTCCTGCTCTCTTGGATGCCTCACAGGCTCATAATTATAAGACTGCTTGTCCGTCATACGTGTATGAATAAATATTTACAACTTATTCAGTGTCAAAATTAGCTTCAGATCCATTCAGATAAGATCTTTTATTGATCCCACGGTGGGGAAATTCCACTGTTACAGCAGCTCAAAACAAAGTAAAAGAGACATTAAATAATAGACAAAAAAAAAACACAAAGACACAAAAAAACAGTATGTACAATATCTTTAATATCTATCATTTCTATTGTTCAATCTGACCGCTCTCCCTTTTGTTACGTCACTTCCGGTTTGGCTTTTTCAGATGCGGAAGTAAAATTCTGTTACAAAAATGACTCTAAAAGTCATTGTAGTGTGTATTTAAATATATTTTAAGCAAAATCTAGTTCCTACATCATTTTTACATGCATTGATTCACAGGGGTCTCTAACCTGCAAGTTGCTCTTTAAGTTGAACATTTAAATCTTTAAAAATAGAACTCAATGATCCAGTGTCAAAGGCTTTCTTTTGATCTAAGAATACAGCTCCAACACCTTTACGCCTTATCTAGTTTATAAAATTCACTCAAGAGGAGGGGCCAATGATGTGAAGGCCCAGATCCATCAGAGTATCAATGTTCTTCCTCTCTCTCCTCCCCTCTCACTGCAGACATGAAACACTGGCTGAGAAACATCCTGATTGTGACTCTCTGGCTAGGTAACTCTTTAAACCTACTGATTGTTCTCCTTTAATCTATCATCTTTATTGATTCATCTCTTCCTCTGCATGTTCTCTTCTTCCCCAGAGTGTAAAGGAGAAGACAGAGTGATCCAGCCAACAGGAGATGTAGAAAAGGCCACAAAGTTAGGACCTGTCATGTTGTTGTGTGATGTTTGTAGATGACATGTTCATATGGGATCAGCTCCCCCTGCTGGTTATATATATATATATATATTGTAACTGACGATGCTCTGATAGATCAAAGGAGTGAGGGAGTAAGACTGAGTGGTTCATTGACATCACGGCAAGTGGTCTGTGCGTGGATAAAACGTGAGTATGTATGTGTGTATGTATGTATTGTTAAAGTGCTGACGTATTGTTTGTGTTGGTAAATGTATAACTTTAGCTCTCGCTATGTCATTTCTGTTTATGCTAGTTATAACATTTAGCTCACCTCCTCCGATTGAGTGTATGCTGTGTCACGTGTTATGTTTGTGTTAATACCTATCGTTATTGCTGTAGTTCGGCGGTGTGATGTTTACAGTGTGTGCTGTGTAAATATTAGTTGCGCTGCATGTTAGTGTTCATAGGCATGTTGATATGCTGGTCAGTAAAGTATGTTTCAGAGCTGTGGTAGTATAAATGAGAGGCAAATGAAGATGTAATTATTGCAGTATTTTTCCTTTATTGGAGCTTAAGAAGATATGGTTTATTTATTTATTTTTATTCATTTGTGTATTTGTGATTCCTATTTATATAGAGAACCACATGACCATATTGCCTGAAAGGAAGGAATAAACAGCGTCTGAACCCTCCATCAACTACTCCTTTATTGAGTCCTCTGAAGATTCGGCTTAAGTGGTGTTCTGGCCGACACCCCAATGTGAACTTGGTGAAACCACAGAACTGACACCATAGATACCAGTCCTTATTACCTATATCTCCACTACATTTGATGGTCCTTCGAGCCGGATCACTGGGTTTGCATTGAAGATGGAACAATTTTCAGAGTACGAGGTTCGTGGTGCACGCCCCAGACGGCATATCCGTCCTCCTGCCCGGCTATGCAGATTATGAGGTGGAACATCTGGGCTACAGCGGTCAGAGATACAGGGAGGATGTGGAGGTTCCTCAAAGGGAGGGTAGGGCCAAGATGACCCCCCTCACCTCTGCTTATGACTCTTCCCCACCAAGTCGCTTGCAGAGACGGGATGCTATTCCTCAAGACATGGATTTGTGCCATGGTGCCGAAGGCCAGCAGCACATCCAAGAGAATCAGCTAGCCCCCCTGCTGTCACCGGAGAGTGAGCTTAGGGAACAGGATGGTGATCGCTTTACTCCCCTACATCCAACGCTACGCCCCAGACCCCCCCCTGAGGATATAAAGGCAGAATTAGAGGACATCCGTCATGAGAGACGCCTCCTCCAGTGGACACAGCAACGCATGGCATCAGACTTAGCAGAGCTCCGAACACTGCGGGCAGACATGAGAAAGTTAGTGGATGCTGTTCAGAACCTACCAAGCCCATCTACCCCTCATACAAGCAAGCCTGAGCTTGAGCTACCACCACCATTGGCTGAACCTGATGGTGTAGAAGAGGATGATTGGCCCGCGCCACCACCATGGCCAGATCCAGCAATGGAAACGCTGTTACCTGATAAACCTCCACAGGTTAAGGAAGAGGTTGTACCAACCCCTATTACTCAGCCGTTTGAGAGCCAGCCACCAGGTCAACAATCCGCATATGACACATCTCATTATCTACGCCCCTGGTTAAAGCTGGTTCAGCCTTTACCGCAGCCATGTACTTTGCCTCCACCTGAGTTTGGGTATCATACAGGCTACAGTGCTCCTAAGAGTGAGCCAGGATGCAACCCCCAACAGCTTCCTAGCAGGTCATGGATGCAGCCACCACCATCTGGATTGTTTCCAGGCAGGAACTCCAGTGTTACGGAGTCAGGTTACTATGGGCCACGCCCAAGCATCCGTAATTTCTCCCGTCGTGACCCAAGTGAGTTTGCACGGCTGAAGCTGTCGTTGGAGAACCTCCTACCCCCAGAAGCCACCGAGCTGTTTAAGTACCAAGTGTTGGTTGATCACCTGCAACTAGAAGAGGCCCGGTTGATAGCAGATGCTTACCTTAACTCCCCAACGCCTTTTTCAGATACGATGGCTGCTTTGAATGATAAGTTTGGCCAACCACATCAGATCGCCTTGAGACGGATTGCTGCTGTGATAGACGCACCAGATATCAGGCGAGGAGATATTGCTGCATGCTGCATTCGAGAAGTTTGCACTCCAAGTACAGTCACTTGTGGGAATGTTAAAAACGCTGGGCTCTGAAGGAGAAGCTGAATTAAAGTGTGGTTCACATGTGGCTCGCCTGCTAAGCAAGTTACCACCTGAACAGAGAGCAGAGTTCCGTCGCTGCATGTTTCATCAGGGGCACACAAACTCACACCTTACCTGATCTGTCGGAGTGGCTGAAATATGAGTCCTGGTGTCAGGCCTCTGAGGGACAGTTAGCTTTGAGAGGGCCTAGGGAGAAGCCAGCGCCCAGACCTGAAGGTCGACAAAGTAATCGCCCCATTACTGTTCTCCATGGGGGAAAGGACGCAGATGAGATGCCTGAGGTCCGAGCATCAGGTAGCTCCTTTAAGGGGAGCAAGAGTAAGCCCTTCTGTCCATTCTGCAACAATGGGGAGCACTATCTCAGTCAGTGCCCAGTGGTATCCAGGCTAACCAAGGACCAGTTCACAGAATGGATAAAGAGCAACAAGAGATGCTTGGCGTTGTGCAAGGTCACATCAGGCCGCCCAGTGCAACTTGAGAAAGACATGTAGCCTCTGCCAAGGAAAACACCTCCAGGTGCTTCATGAGGTCAATGCGCGGGCCAGTTAGGGCATCAACAACAAAACAAGAAGTAGGTCAGGCTACGAGGGCCACAACAGAGGTGCTGTACCTAGACCGACCCACAGCAGGTTGTCAAGTCCTGCTGAAAGTCGTCAAAGTCTGCATCCACTATGGTGACCGAACACTCAATACATACGCCATATTGGATGATGGTTCCGAGAGAACTATGCTTGCTGCCAGGTGCAGCAGAGCAGTTAGGAGTGCAGGGGACCCCAGAGGACCTGCCACTACGCACGATTAGACAGGAAGGTCCAGACACTCCGTGGTGCATCAGTGTCATTCTCCATTTCTTCCCCTGCAAAGCCGAAGACCAGGTTCAGGATTACAGGTGCATTCACCACAGCACGCATTGAACTGGCTAGCCATACCTACCCAATTAAACAGCTCAGGAAGAAGTACAAACACCTCATTGGCATTCCTATACAGACCCTGATGAATGTAAAGCCTATGCTTCTCATTGGGAGTGATCATCCTCACCTCATCACCCCCACTGAACCCGTCAGGTTGGGATCCTCCAGGGGGGCCGGCTGCCATCCGCACGAGGCTGGGTTGGAGGCTGCAGGGCCCATCTAGTGTAGTCAGTCACTTCGCTCAATCGCAGCAATGCCTATTGACAACAGTAGCACCTCAGGTGAGTGAGCTGATGAAACATGTAGAGAGACTTTGGCAGGTCGACATAGTTCCATTTAGGAGTGAGAAACTGGTCACTCGTTCGAGGCAAGACCAGGAGGCCATCAGTATCCTTGAGCTCAAGACCACTAGAGTAGAGGTTGATGGTATCCTGCGGTATGCAACGCCACTTCTCCGTCCGGAGAGACATGCCATTCCTTCAGGCTACTAAAGAAGCCGTCATGCCCACCCTACGGAGTGTAGAACGGCGACTGGCTAAAGACCCTGTACAGGCTGCAGCTTACAGGGTGGAGATGGAGAAACTGATCAAGGCAGGCTCTGTCATCAAGTGTGGCCCGGAAGTATCTGTTCAGGAAGATCGTGAGACATGGTACATCCCACACCATATGGTGAGCCATAACGGCAAGAATAGACTGGTCTTCAATTGTTCTTACCAGTACCGAGGGCAGAGCCTCAATGACTACTTATTGCCTGGGCCGATGCTAGGAGCATCACTTCTGGGAGTCCTGCTACGTTTCCGAGAGCATGCAGTGGCCATCAGTGGAGACATCAAGGGCATGTTCCACCAGGTTCGCCTCCTCCCGGAAGATCGTGCCCTCCTCCGGTTCGTTTGGCGGGATGGCAGTCAAGGTGGACCTCAAACAGTGTACGAGTGGCAGGTGCTACCCTTTGGAAGGACTTGTAGCCCCTGCTGTGCCACGTTTGCCTTGCAGCGCCATGTCAATGATAACAGCCAGCCAGATGAAGATGTAAGGCTCTCAGTTGAAAAGTGTTTTTATGTGGACAATTGCCTGCAGAGTATTCCCACCACTGCTGAGGCAAGACATCTGGTTGACAAGTTACGAGCCCTCCTAGCCTCAGCTGGCTTTGAACTGCGTCAGTGGGCCAGTAATGAACCAGAGGTTATTAGCCATCTACCAGAAGAGAGTCGCTCTGCTAGTGTGGAGCTGTGGCTAACACAGCACAAGACAGATGTGCCAGGAGTCCACGCTAGGGCTAAGATGGCTCTTCCACACCGACGTTCTCGGCTATAAGCACCGCCAACTGGATTATGGTGTTCCCACCATGCGCAACATATACAAAGTCTTGGCAAGTCAGTATGACCCATTGGGGTTCATTTTACCCTACACGACCCGGGCTAAGATACTAGTCCGGCACCTTTGGGACAAGCACCGAGGATGGGATGATCCACTACTACCTCAGGAGCTCTTGCAGCAGTGGAAGGCCTGGGAGGAAGAACTACAAGTCCTACCACAGGTCACCCTGCCTCGACCATACCTACCAAAGAAGGTGGACCTGGGCGGTCTTCACAGAGAGGTACACATATTCTGTGATGCCTCTGAGGAGGCTTATGGTTCGGTGGCGTACCTCAGGTCCACTGACAGACATGGAGAAGTGCATCTGTCCTTCTTATTGGCTCGCTCCAGGGTTGCTCCCAAGCGGTTTCACTCGATGCCCCGACTAGAACTTTGTGCTGCCCTTAGTGGGGCACAGCTGGCGCAGGTTCTGGGAAGAGAACTCACTATTGAGATCCATCAGATAATCCTGTGGTCCGATTCCACAACCGTTCTGACCTGGCTGAAGTCTGAATCCTGCCGATTCAAGGTCTTTGTTGGCACTCGCGTGGCAGAGATTCAGGAGCTAACTGAAAGGCATGTCTGGCGATATGTTGATTCTGTAAGGAACCCGGCGGATGATGTGACCCGAGGTAAAGGACTGAAGGAGCTTGTTGAGCCAAATAGATGGAGTCAGGGCCCTTCATTTCTCCTGCAGGGTCCAGACTCCTGGCCAGAGAATCCTTCGGCTGATCACCTGTCAGACGCCTCAGAGCTGCGTAAGTCTGTCTTCTGCGGAGCTACCTCCGTTGTATCCTGTCAACCTACTTCAGACCACCAGCTGTACAGCTCCTGGAAAGAGCTGCTGGAGGTAACAGTGCAGGAGTTGCATGGGGCGGCTGACTCAGATGGTCACCCCACTGCTGAAGACTATCGCCAAGCTGAGCGGCTGATCCTCCAGAGGGTGCAGATGGATAGTTTCCCACGAGAGTACAGCCTGTTGAGAGCGGGGAAACCAGTCTCTAGTAGTAGCCGACTTCGCGCTCTATCTCCGGAATTTGATGAGAGTGGAGAGCTCATCTGTGTTGGAGGACGGCTTCGTCGAGCAGAAGACCTGGAGTCGACAGCTCTTCACCCAGTTATCCTGGACCCAAGCCACCAAGCAACAAGGCTTCTGATCCAGGACTTTGACAACCAGCTCCACCATCCGGGACCGGAACGGGTATTTGCTGAGCTTTGGCGCTCTTTCTGGATTCTGCGAGGGCGCGAGGCTGTCCGGCGTCACCAGTACAGCTGCGCTGACTGTCGGCGATGGAGAGCCAGACCAGCCGTACCGAAGATGGCAGACTTGCCAGCAGCCCGTCTGCGTCTATTTAAGCCTGCCTTTTATTCCACAGGGATGGACTGCTTTGGGCCCTTTGAAGTGAAGGTGGGTCGGCGCCGAGAGAAGAGATGGGGGATTATTTTTAAGTGCCTCACCACCAGGGCAGTGCACTTGGATCTCCTGACAGCTATCGATACGGATGCCTTCCTGATGGCCCTACGTTGTTTCATTGCCCGCAGAGGAACACCAGCAGAGCTGTTCTCTGACCAGGGGACGAATTTCAAGGGAGGAGAGAGGGAACTACGGGAGGCCTTTGCTAGAATCTCTCCTGCTCTACAAGAGCTCCTTGCACCACGGAAGATCGCCTTCCATTTTAACCCCCCAGCAGCCCCCACTTTGGAGGGGTTTTGGAGAGGGAAATCCGCTCAGTCAAGAGTGCACTCTATGCCACAGTGGGTGCTCAACCTGTTGCAGAAGAAGTGCTTCACACTGTGCTCATCGAAGTGGAAGGGATTCTTACAGTGAGCCCCTGGGATACGTATCTTCGGATGCTAGTGACCCGGATCCAGTGACTCCTAATGTTCTTCTGATGGGGCGGCCTGATGGGTCACTCCCTCAAGTCGTCTATCCGGAGAACAACCTCATCAGTCGCCGCCGTTGGAAGCACTCCCAAGTTCTGGCTGACCATTTCTGGACATGTTTCATCCGGCTCTACTTGCCAAGTCTCCAAGCCCGCCAGAAGTGGCAGGCTTTACCAGCTGACATCGTCCAAGACTGTGTGGTAATGATCGTTGATCCACAACTTCCTAGAGCCCTGTGGCCTATTGGGAGGGTGATCAAGACTCATCCCAGCCCTGATGGACATGTCAGGTCCGCTGATGTGAAGGTGAGGGAAAGACCCAGCCGGTTGCCAGGCTGGTTGTTCTCCCTGCCCTTCCTTCGGGAGAAGATCAGGATGATTCCACGCCTACCACGTCATCCCAACCATAGACTTTGTTGCCTTTATTGATGAGCAAATGTGTTGCATACATTTGGGGGCGGCTGTAGAAAAGGCCACAAAGTTAGGACCTGTCATGTTGTTGTGTGATGTTTGTAGATGACATGTTCATATGGGATCAGCTCCCCCTGCTGGTTATATATATATATATTGTAACTGACGATGCTCTGATAGATCAAAGGAGTGAGGGAGTAAGACTGAGTGGTTCATTGACATTGCGGCAAGTGGTCTGTGCGTGGATAAAACGTGAGTATGTGTGTATGTATTGTTAAAGTGCCGTATTGCACTTGTTTGTGTTGGTAAATGTATAACTTTAGCTCTCGCTATGTCATTTCTGTTTATGCTAGTTATAACATTTAGCTCACCTCCTCCGATTGAGTGTATGCTGTGTCACGTGTTATGTTTGTGTTAATACCTATCGTTATTGCTGTAGTTCGGCAGGTGTGATGTTTACAGTGTGTGCTGTGTAAATATTAGTTGCGCTGCATGTTAGTGTTCATAGGCATGTTGATATGCTGGTCAGTAAAGTATGTTTCAGAGCTGTGGTAGTATAAATGAGAGGCAAATGAAGATGTAATTATCGCAGTATTTTTCCTTTATTTTATTGGAGCTTAAGAAGATATGGTTTATTTATTTATTTTTATTCATTTGTGTATTTGTGATTATTATTTATATAGAGAACCACATGACCATATTGCCTGAAAGGAAGAAATAAACAGCGTCTGAACCCTCCATCAACTACCCCCTTTATTGAGTCCTCTGAAGATTCGGCTTAAGTGGTGTTCTGGCCGACACCCCAATGTGAACTTGGTGAAACCACAGAACTGACACTAGAATACCAGTCCTTATTACCTATATCTCCACTACAGGAGATGTCATTGCTACTGAAGGACAGACAGTTACACTTCCCTGTACATTTCAGACAAGTTACTCAGGTCCAACTTTGTTCTGGTACAAACAAGAAGTAAATGATTCCCCAAAGTACATGCTGAGATGTTATACAAAAACACATGCTCCAGAGTTTCCAAAAGAACGATTCATTTGTTCAATCAACAAGACATCAGTTCCTCTGAAGATCCAGAAGCTTCAGCTGTCTGACTCTGCTGTGTACTACTGTGCTGTGAAGCCCACAGTGACAGGAAACAGGAAACAGCAAAAGTCTGTACAAAAACCTTTGGAGCAAAGACAACAGAATACTCCACAACGTCCACTAGAGGGAGTCACACACTGTTAAACTTCAGTGGTTTGTCATGATACCAACCAGAATAATTTTCCTCTCAGAGAAAAAGTAAACCTGTACAAACACACGTCTTTAGCTCTATTTAATGTTTTTTATATTATTGTCTATTTTATATTTAATTTATGCTTCATGACTTGCAGTACTCTCATCTTTCCAGCTTTCTTATGTTTTTCTCCTTACACTGCTGTCTCCCACTTAGCACAATATACCCAGACAAATTCCTTGTATTTGAAAGTCAAGGTCCCTGTCTTTGACTTCCTGACAGGCAGACCCCAGATGGTGAACGTGAGCAGACACACCTCATCCACCCTCATCCTTAACACCGGAGCTCCACAGGGCTGCGTTTTGACCCCCCTGCTGTACTCTTCATTCACACATTAATGTGTCACTTGTGATGGCCCCTGCTTAGGGTACCTGTGTGTGCTGTGTAACCAATCATCTTCTATTCTTTCTGAGGTGCAGTGGCGCTTGAGCACGGGGGGGGACTGTTCCTCAGTCTGGTGGTCCTGCTCTTCCCCTTCCCCTGCTGTTTGTCCCCCTCCCCTCAGGCAGGAGGGGGACAAACAGGGGCCCTTCGTGTCCGTTTCCTGCATCTGGAGGTGTAGATGTCCATGGTGGTGGTGGGTAGACTGCGTCCCACAGTCCTCTGTGCAGCCTTCCACCACCCTCTGCAGAGCCTTCTTCTCTGCCGCCGAGCAGCTGCCGTGCCACACGATGATGCAGGAGGACAGGACGCTCTCCACCACACATCTGTAGAAGGAGGTCAGGACTGAGCTCCCCAGCCCGGCACGCCTCAGCCTCCTGAGGAAGTAGAGGCGCTGATGTGCCTTCCTAATGAGACATGAAGTGTTCTTGCTCCAGGTGAGGTCGTCAGAGATGTGTACGCCCAGGTACCTGAAGCTGGAGACCACTTCCACCGCAGTCCCTCCGATGTACAGGGGAGAGGGGAGGTGTCTGCCCCTTCTGAAGTCCACGATCATCTCCTTGGTCTTCTTCACGTTGATGCAGAGGTTGTTTTGTCTGCACCAACCCTCCAGGTGCTTCCACCTCCTGCCTGTAGTCGGACTCGTCGTTGTTAGCGCGATCCGTCCCACCACAGCTGTGTCATCCGCGAACTTCACGATCAGACAGCTCGGATGTATCGCTGAGCAGTCGTATTATGTGGGGGGAGCCGGTGCTGAGGGTGATGGAGGAGGAAGAGATGTCGTGGATCCTCACAGACTGCAGGTCTGTCTGTCTGAAAGTCCAGGACCCAGTTACACAGGGTGAAGCTCAGTCCGAGTGTTGTGAGTTTCTGGACCAGGGTCTGCGGTATGATTGTGTGTATCCACAAAGAGCAGGCGGACATAAGAGTCTTTGTTCTCTAAGTGGGTGAGGGCTGTGTGGACCCGCACCTGTATGCATACTGGTGCAGTCCTTGATGTCGGCCATGACCAGTCTCTCGAAGCACTTCATTACTATCGGGGTGAGGGCTACCGGCCGATAGTCATTTAGGCCTGCACTGTGGTTCTGGAGGAAGCACCTGCAGCAGCTGTTCCAGGACGATGGTCTCCCCCAACTGCTCTTTACTTTTCCACTCCGCCTGCATCCAGCGATGGTAGAGGCCCCTCAGCCAGTGGTACGTCTCCATCTGGGTCTCCTCAGGTGGTGTTGAGGCGGCCCAGAACCATTGATGGTAGGTCTTTGAAGAGATGTCATATTTGACCAACAGTGCCTCCCTCAGGTCTGTATGACAGTTTGATCTGTTTTCATCTATAGCAGTAGGCCTCCAAGGCCCTCCTAGTCAACAGAGGGATTAATCGACAGGCCCATTCCTCTCTTGGCCACCACCATGTCTTTGCCATGTGCTCAAAATGAAGAAGGTAATTTTCAATGTCTTCACCTTGTTGATACACTGGCATCTTGGGCTCCTTACACTAAATGGCTGGTGGGCCCAAAGGAGGATTACCCAGTCTGCTGGGATAAGACACTGATCATTGTCCAGAGTTAAGAGTGTTAGGTGGGCCTCCCCTTCTGGGACCTGGGGTTGGAAGTTCCAGTCTAAGGCTCTCACCCTCTGCGGTGGTGGATGGCCCAGCTGAAGGTGGCTGGTGGACAGGGAGGCCTTAAGTGAGACCTGTAGGCCCCGGAGCTCTTCTTGTATGATATCATCTCGTCTTTGCTGAGCAGCTAAAAAGTCCCTCACAAGATTTATCACCTCAGTGTAGGAGGGACCCCCTTCAGATGATGCAGCTGCCAGCATTTGGGTTTTTCCCCTTGTTCCTCAAAATCCAGTGGTGCTGCCTCTTCCTCTGATGTCACTGCTGTCTCCCACTCCTCCTGATCTTTCCACTGTGGCTTCTGGCATTGTGACTGTAGCCCAGGTCGTTTTTTTAAATGCAAGCCCAGTTCTGTGACTGGCCATCCCACCACTCCCATCATATGTTACAAAAAGTGGTGGGTCAGTTGTTTAACAAAAGATAACAAGATGGCTTGAGTTGCAAAAATAAGGACTGCGGTGCTTTTATTTACAAAAACAGTGAGAAAACAAACTTGGACATCCTCAACCAAAACAGAAAGACCAAAAAGAAATTAATCACCTGTCCGGCCACCGTCTGACTGACACTGGCGTGTCAAGGCAGCCAGAGGCTTTTAAGTGAAAGCTCATCCCCCTAGACCAACCAACGGCTACGCAAATCAATTAACTTTCCTTTTTAACAGTGTACAATTTTTCCATTTTCATTCAGTTCCAAAAAAATCACCAATCACATGAATAACCATTCCCCAGTCAAATATATAATAATAATAATAATAATAATAATAATAAAAAACAACACACCCGACACATTTTCAGATATCAAAATCCACAGATGAAAAACTGAAAGAATCAAATTTTAAGTGAAAGATTCAAACAATAGTTGATCAAAGTCTCCACAACAAATCTGTCATTGTTGCATTTGACCTCTCATGACTGGAGATGACTTAAAGTTACTAAACTGTCAATTTACATTCAAGAGAGGAAACTCTTCTGAAAAGAACATAAAAAGTCTCATGGTGTTCAAATATTGATTCTCAGTTTATCTGCAGTCTTTTTGACAAGAAACATTAAAGAGGCCGTCGCAGGTTGAAAACAATTAGCACCTTTTATGTTGAAAGAACAAAGTGAATGTGAAGCAGCTGTAAAACAGGAGACATGTCAGCTGTCCAATGATGAGTCCATACAAGACAAGTTGTACCAGGAAAGGAGAGTGTCAGTTTCCACTAAAGAGTGTAAAGGTGTCAGTTGGGGGAATAACACAGGGCTGTGAATGAGTCCTGTCACTGTGATCAGGCTCCTCCTTCTAATCCACCAACTTAGTGTTGATGAAGACTAAACAGAGAGATCACAGCCTTCTTTATACTTGCTGTAGCTCACAGTTCCTCAACACTGCAGATATGACGCCTCTGTTCATCTCACTGTTGCTGGCTGCTATGTGCCTTGGTATGAACACAACTCTGTTTCTTTGATATCAATCCAACATTGACATGATTCTTTAACAGCACACTGATACTGTTTGTTGCTGTTTTACAGAATGCAGAGCACAAAAAGACAACGTGCTGCAACCAAAAGGAGATGTGACTGTTACTGAAGGAGAGGAAGTCACTCTTCCCTGTCAATATAACACCACTTCAACAGGTCCAAGTCTCTTCTGGTACAAACAGGATGGAAACAACAGCCCCAAATTCATCCTGAGACGCTTTAAAGGGGATGAAGGGAACACACCAGAGAGATTTTAATCCACACTGAATTCCACCTCAAGATCAGTTCCTCTGAAGATCCAGAAGCTTCAGCTGTCTGACTCTGCTTGTGTACTACTGTGCTCTGCAGCCCACAGTGACAGGAAACAGCAAAACTCTGTACAAAAACCTTTGGAGCAAAGACAACAGAATACTCCACAACGTCCACTAGAGGGAGTCACACTCTGTTAAACTTCAATGGTTTGTCATGATACACTCTCAGTTTGTTCCACTGATGATTAAACAGAAAAAGCAGCAGAATATTTGTTGTATAAAATAACAGAAAACAGAAAATGTTGAAGCTGTTGTTTCATCTCAACTTTGCAAATGAATAATGATTCATATAAATGAGAGCCAACTTCTAACACTGTCCTTTCTTTTTACTGCTGTTTTATATTTAGGGCTGAAACTGTGCACAACCTGACCATGATAGCACATTGCAGTTTCAGTTTTTGAGACGTACACATCTTTTTTTCTGCATCTACCAACCTTTATTATTAAACAACACACTTTTCTATTCTTGGCTATTTTCAACCATATGTTGAATTTTTACAGTTTTATAACCTCAAACAGAACTTTCTCCTTCCAATTCCTGGCCTGACCTCCATCGATGCTCGCTGTCAGCTCATCCATTGTTTGACACATCACCTGCCCTCAGCTGAAACCTGCTGACACCTGGGTGCCCGAGTCCACCATATAGCATATAGATACTGTAATTCCCCTGTAACAAACAGAAACCTCAACAATTTATTACAGTTTCTGACGTAAACTATCTGTCTTTTCAGTTATTGCCTATTAGCCACAATAATCTAAATACGGTTTTCAGGATGAATTTCCTGAGGTACTGTGCAACGTCTCTACTGTGCGACTGTGTAATTATCTCTGATGATTCATATTCATAACCAAACTTAACCAGATGCTAGAAACTTCATGAGCCTATTGGAGGTATTGAGGCCCACTTGATTTCCAAAACCCAAAATAAAACCCATTTTCTGGACTTATTCACCTCAAACCACAACCTTCACATCACTGTTGCCTTTTCAACATCTTAATCTCTACATAGGAAATATAATTAATAATACCTGTCAAAAAAAACAATAGTGTTTCTTGGACATCTTAAGAGAAAGTGTCACCAGACAGAAAGTGTATAAAGACAAACTTTAGATTCATAAAAACTACAAGGACAGACTCAGTGATGACATCAAAGAAATGAAACAGCTCAGTCTTCCTTCTCTAAAACCATTAATGAAAACATCAGTATTAATAAAGTGTTCTTTGCTTCTACTGATGAATCCATCATCTACAATCCCACCAGAGAAGCTATCCAATGAAAAATGTGAGTAATTTTCTGCATTATTGCTATCAGACAGAAGATTGGTGTCTTGAAATGCAGAAATGGACCGACTGTCCAGTTCAACAGGAATATTACTCTGAACCTGTAGACATAAAAAACTAGACAATAGAGTTTTTCTAATTGTTCTAGATATTGCTCCTTTCAGTTGGGTATTTTTGCTGCAGCACTTAAAACAGCTGTCATTAAATCACTCCTGAAGAAGAGCAATCTTGTTGCTACAGTTATTGGTAACTACGGGCTGATCTCCAACCTACCATTCCTCAGCAAAGTACAAAGAAAAACTATTTCTATTCAGCCAGATAACCATTTAACACCAAACAGCCTGTTAGCTATCTGTTCTTGAGCTCCTGGATCTCAGTTTGACACTTGTTACGGCCTTCGTGCCGTGAAGCATGGTGTGTGTTCTGCCCTCTCTCTCTGTGTGCCTTCAGGTTCTGCCCTCCCCTCCTGTGCAGCTGGTGGATTGAGAGCAGCTGCCTCCACTTGCTCATCAGGGCCGGCGTACAAAAAGAGGCTACAGACGGCCTTTCTGCCTCTTCCCTTTTTTCCTGATTGGCAGTGTGGTCATGTTGGTCTGTTTGTGACAGACGGCTTTATGGGTCCCTTTTGGGGGAGGTGTGCTACCTTTTAGTTTTTTGTTTCTTGTCTTTTCCATGTTGACTTATTTCCTTTTGTGGATCAGCTTTTACCATTTGTAAAGCTCACTTTCTGTTCTGTGAGCAGTATATATTAGACACCTTTGGCAATGCATGTATGTGATCATATGACATGATCACATGACACTCATCCCATGTCCCGTCCTCACCTGGTATCCCCCCTCAGGCAAATCACGACCCCCTACCATGTCAAAGCTTGGTTGGTGTCATTGTTGTAAATTATGTACAAAGATAATGTACTACAGTACTGAATCACTTCAATCCTGCATATTTTTTCAGAGGAGAACATGCGCCACTTGTTTGGTTTTTTTTTTGATAGCCTTTCTGTCTGGTCTACTTATTTGGGAACAATGGCCTCTCGCTATGGTGAGTTTTTTCTATCTTTTTTTAATTTTTTGTTATGGTTTTTAAGCCCATCATTGCTATCTGTTCTGTATTTATAGTATTTTCTTATGTTCTTAAAGATCTCATTTTATTAAGTGACTGAAGTTATCAGCCTGTCTGTGACCCTGTGCAGTTGTTTAGAACCTATAAATCCTCAAGTATACACTCCAACTAAGCTTCACTTTCACACATTCCTATGCAACTTACAACAACCATATATCTACATATATGTGTCATGCATGTGTTTTTTGTGTGGAACATAACACCAGATGGTTAAACACACACACAATCACCGTAACACGTTCAGACCTTCATTCCATGGCAAAAAGTATCTTCATGGTCTGGGTGGACTAAACCTCAGCCAACATTACATTCAGCTTCATTATACATCTAACAGGCAGATACCTCATTTCTTATGTCTGTCAAGATTCTTACAACACGTATAAAAATCCTGTTTCACAACTGTTAACAGAGGCAATGTCTGCCTTACACAGTGCCATAGTCACCGCAGCAGTAGTGTAAAGTGTCCTGACTGTAAAAGGATTTGCAAATCTCCACACTATTTTGATCATCATGAGCGAAACGAGACACAACGTCGCACCGTGTAACACAATAATACTGAGTCGTGCAGTAAAACATACAAAGTCGGGCAGAAAGTGTGCAGCTGCTGTTTGTTCTCATTGTGGTGAGCACAGATTTTTTTTTTTAATATACAGCCTGTTAAAGAAGAACTGACCAAAAAGTACATAATCTGATTTTGAGACTCGTTACCATAACGGCAGGCATGAGGCAAATTTTGTGTGTGCAACGGACTTTGACAGAAGTTTTGTTTCCATCCATCCATCCATTTTCATCCGCTTGGTCCGGGACCGGGTCGCGGAGGCAGCAGTCTGAGCAGAGATGCCCAGACTTCCCTCACCCCAGACACTTCCTCCAGCTCTTCCGGGGGGATCCCCGAGGCGTTCCCAGGCCAGCCGAGAGACATAGTCTCTCCAGCGTGTCCTGGGTCTTCCCCGAGGCCTCCTCCCGGTGGGACATGCCTGGAACACCTCCCTAGGGAGGCGTCCAGGGGGCATCCGAAACAGATGCCCAAGCCACCTCAGCTGACTCCTCTCGATGCACGAAGGAGCAGCGGCTCTACTCCGAGCTCCTCCCGAGTGACCGAGCTTCTCACCCTATCTCTAAGGGAGCGCCCAGCCACCCTGCGGAGGAAACTCATTTCGGCCGCTTGTATCCATGATCTTGTCCTTTCGGTCATTACCCAAAGTTCATGACCATAGGTGAGGGTGGGAGCGTAGATTGACCGGTAAATCGAGAGCTTCGCCTTTCGACTCAGCTCCTTCTTCACCACGACGGTCCGGTACACCGACCGCATAACTGCGGACGCTGCACCAATCCGCCCTGTCAATCTCACGCTCCATCTTTCCCTCACTCGTGAACAAGACCCCGAGATACTTGAACTCCTCCACTTGAGGCAGGACCTCTCCACCCACCTGGAGAGGGCACGCCACCCTTTTCCGGTCGAGAACCATGGCCTCGGATTTGGAGGTGCTGATTCTCATCCCAGCCGCTTCACACTCGGCTGCTGCAAACCGCTCCAGCACATGCTGAAGGTCCTGGCTTGATGAAGCCAACAGGACAACATCATCTGCAAAAAGCAGAGATGAAATCCTGTGGTTCCCAAACCTGGACTCCCTCCGGCCCCTGGCTACGCCTAGAAATCCTGTCCATAAAGATTATGAACAGGACCGGTGACAAAGGGCAGCCCTGCCGGAGTCCAACATGCACTGGGAACAGGTCTGACTTACTGCCGGCAATGCACGAACCAAGCTCCTGCTCCGGTCGTACAGAGACCGAACAGCCCTTAGCAAAGGCCCCCGGACCCCATACTCAAGGGAGCACTCCCCACAGAATACCACGAGGGACACGGTCGAATGCCTTCTCCAGATCCACAAAGCACATGTGGACTGGTTGGGCAAACTCCCATAAACCCTCAAGCACCCTGTGGAGGGTATAGAGCTGGTCCAGTGTTCCACGACCAGGACGAAAACCGCATTGTTCCTCCTGAATCCGAGTGGTCGACTATCGGCCGAATTCTCCTCTCCAGTACCCTGGCGTAGACCTTCCCGGGGAGGCTGAGAAGTGTGATCCCTCTGTAGTTGGAACACACTCTCCGGTCCCCCTTTTTAAAAAGAGGGACCACCACCCCAGTTTTGCCACTCCAGAGGCATACTGTCCCCAACCTCCATGCAATGTTGCAGAGGCGTGTCAGCCAAGACAGCCCCACAACATCCAGAGATTTGAGGTACTCAGGGCGGATCTCATCCACCCCCGGCGCCTTGCCACCGAGGAGCTTGCTGAACTACCTCAGTGACTTCGGCTTGGGTGATGGACGAGTCCACCTCAGAGTCCCCAGCCTCTGCTTCCTCATTGGAAGGCAAGTCGGTGGGATTGAGGAGATCCTCGAAGTATTTCTTCCACCGTCCGACAATGTCCCCAGTTGAGGTCAACAGCTCCCCACCTGCACTGTAAACAGTGTTGGCAGAGTACTGCTTCCCCCTTCTGAGGCGCCGGACGGTTTGCCAGAATCTCTTCGAGGCCGACCGATAGTCCTCCTCCATGGCCTCACCGAACTCCTCCCAGACCCGAGTTTTTGCCTCCAGGACCGTCCGGGCTGCGGCTTGCTTTGGCCTGCCGGTACCTGTCAACTGCGTCAGGAGTCCCACAGGCCAACATGGTCCGATAGGGACTCCTTCTTCAGTCCTGACAGCATCATCCCTTACTTCCGGTGTCCACCACCACGGGTTCGGGGATTGCCACCACGACAGGCACCAGAGACCTTGCGTCCACAACCTTCGAACTGCCGCGTGTCGACAATGGAGGCAGAGAACATGGTCCACTCGGACTCAATGTCTCCCAGCCTCCCTCGGAATCTGTGAGAAGCTCTTCCGGAGGTGGGAGTTGAAGACCTCCCTGACAGAGGGCTCGGCCAGACGTTCCCAACAGACCCTCACAATACGTTTGGGTCTGCCAGGTCTGTCCAACTTCCTCCTCTGCCAGCGGATCCAACTCACCACCAGGTGGTGATCGGTTGACAACTCAGCCCCTCTCTTTACCCGAGTGTCCAAGACATACGGCCGGAGATCAGATGAAACGACAACAAAGTCGATCATCGACCTCCGGCCTAGGGTGTCCTGGTGCCATGTGCACTGATGGACACCCTTATGCTTTCGAACATGGTGTTCGTTATGGACAAACCGTGACTAGCACAGAAGTCCAATAACAGAACACCGCTTCGGGTTCAGATCGGGGAGGCCGTTCCTCCCGATCACGCCCCTCCAGGTATCACTGTTGTTGCCCACGTGAGCGTTGAAGTCCCCCAGTAGAACAATGGAGTCCCCAGTCCGGAGCACTATCAAGTACCCCTCCCAGGGACTCCAAGAAGGCCGGGTACTCTGTACTGCTGTTCGGCCCGTAGGCACAAACAACAGCAAGAGACCTATCCCCAACCCGAAGGCGCAGGGAAGCGACCCTCTCGTTCACCGGGGGTGAACTCCAACACATGGCGGCTGAGCTGGGGAGCTATAAGCAAGCCCACACCAGCTCGCCGCCCGCTCACCCTGGGCAACTCCAGAGTAGTGGAGGGTCCAGCCCCTCAAGGAGCTGGGTTCCAGAGCCCAAGCTATGCGTGGAGGTGAGCCCAACTATCTCTAGCCGGTACCTCTCAACCTCCCGCACGAGCTCAGGCTCCTTCCCCCCCAGCGAGGTGACATTCCATGTCCCTATTGCCAGAGTTTTGTCCTCCAGGGATTGGGTCGTCGAGGCTCCCCTGCCACGACTGCTACCCAAACCACATTGCACCGGCCCCTCATGGACCTTCCTGCGGGTGGTGAGAGCCTACTGGAAGGCGGGCCCACGTCGCCATTTCGGGCTGAGCCCGGCCGGGTCCCGTGGGCAAAGACCCGGCCACCAGGCGCTCGCCTGCGAGCCCCAACCCCAGGCCTGGCTCCAGGGTGGGGCCCCGGTAACGCCAATCCGGGCGACGTAACGGTCCTTGATGTTCTTCTTTTCATGATGGGCTTCTGAACCGCTCTTAGTCTGGCCCGTCACCTAGGACCTGTTTGCCATGGGAGACCCTACCAGGGGCGTAATGCCCCCGACAACATAGCTCCTAGGATCATTCGGGCACACAAACCCCTCCACCACAGTAAGGTGGCGGTTCAAGGAGGGGAAGTTTTGTTTCAACCCCTCAAAATGCATTGATGCATTTGTGAAGCGGTACAGACAGCCGAAATACCGTGACTACACATTCATAGCGCACAACGCATCGGGGTGTGACAATTACATTGTTGGAATACTTTGTAAAACAAGGTATCGCCCCTCTTGTGACTATGAGGGGTAGCAGAGTCATTGATGTTTGACAAGGCGTTCAGACAGTGGTGGATTGATTCCTTCAGTTTCATGCCTATGCATCTAGCAAAAACATCTGCAGCCTTAGGGTTTGAGAAGATGGAGAATCTGTATTTTCCTCAAGTTTAACACCAGGGAGAATAAATATATTGTTTCTCTCTATTTGTATTTATTTCCTTTATTCAAACTAAAATGTACCATGACAAAATGTATTCTATGTAATTCCACTGTTGTTGGAAAAGTAAACAAAATAAAATGTGACTGACAATGAATCCTGTTCTGTCTTTATTTGGAATCATTGTTACAAACATTTTCCACGTTGTACACTTGTAAAATGATATCCGCAGCATACAGCGATGGGTCGTATTTTATTGACAGATCGACAAACCATGGCATCATTACACATTAGATTAGTCCCGTACATGTTTGAGTTGTAAGTCATCCCTTTTTGCATATGGCACAAGAAAAACACAGTGCTGACCACATTACAGCAAATTCATCCTGAACCTGTCTTCAGAATACAACAGTGGTGCAGTTTTTTATAAGGAAATTCATGATCTTTACATGGACTTTGTCACAATCAGGTGGGTTATCAAAACTGTCAAAGAAATATCCTCGTTTGTCCTTTGTGATATAAACAGCCAACCAGTGCTCGCCGGGCGTGGCAGAGGGATGTGTGTTCACAATCATCACGGTGGGAAACTTGTAAGACGCCTAACAAGACGCCTAGAAAATCTGTACCCTGAATAATTCTTCAATACTAATTAATTCTGTAGTTTTCATGGTGTTTTTTGATAGTAGTCCAAAAGTACTTGTCTCCTGTTTGATACCTCGATAACAGAATCAAAAACAGAATAACATATGAGATTAACGGTGTGTGGCAGCGGTACTCGTTGCCTGTTTTAATTAGCGACACATTCTCCGAACTCCCTTCACCCGGCTCTGAGTTAAAGCAAAACAGTGTGTATCCGGCTGTGTAATAGACACAGGACCTCTGGAGTTTTATATATCAGCCAGTGGGGGAAGATTATCTGGATCTGAATGACGCCTATTTGTTTACCCGCGTGAGAATTACAAACGCTGATGGCACAAACCTGGATAACGATGTAAATGTGGGTTTTATAAACTATCCGGGATGCGCCCTATTTTCCGCAGGTAGATATAATGTTGGGAGACAAGCTTATAAAACAACCCTCCCACACGTATCCATACCGAGGAATAATTGAATGCTTGATCAACTATGGAAAAGACACGCTGGACACGGCGCTGTTTTGTAAAGACACCATCGGCCATATGAATGAGACGGCGATAGATGGGAACAACCAAGGGGGCTGATCATACAGTAATGTGACATTTAATTAATGTGCTCTCTAGCACCACATAGTGGACACACAAAGTGAGGTTGTCACTATTAGCCAACAGAGCGCTGCAGGTACAATGTATTTTTATAGGCCAACCTGACAGGTAGATGTGCATGGATAGGAACACAGCCCTGGTTGAATGGCACTGTCTGGTATCTTGGATTTGGCAAAGTTTTAGTGAAACAAAGGACATTACAGTTCCCGATATCCCATGAGACACTGATGAAGGTATCAGAGGCCATCCACTTTATTTTCCTGTTTCTGTACATGAGCAAGCAGGATTCTAATACCATCCTATCTTAATGATTTGATAACTGTTTATCATCACTAGAGTGCTGTGCCCAAAACTGACTGACTGACTGTCTGTCTGTCGAGGAGGACGAGGAGGTTACCCTGGTCATTCATTCTGCATGCCTGGCCTCACCTGCACACCTGTGCCCGATCAACCTAATCAAGCCATCTACTCTGCTCCAGGATAAAGACCGGCTCATTCATCCACTCCCTGCCAGACCATCTGTTAATCGTCACCTGGTAACTAGAGGTTCTAGACCATTACAATTTGACCCTGAACATTTCTTTCACTCTCGTCTAACTAAAGTTGTTCATTAATGAAACAATGTTTTCTTCACTTCAGGAGTTAAATTATGCATTTGTGTTTGTGAACTCTGAAAATGGATCCATCCTTTAAATCTTCACAGCTACCTTTCTGTAACTCCTGTTATAAAGGAATCACACAAAAAACCTTTCTCACCTCCAGCTGGTAGAAAATGCTGCTACCAGTCTGTTAACCAGAGGAAGTGTAACTGAGAGAAGTGAAAATACAGATCTAAGAGGAGACAGAGAGATTCAGGGAGGAGCTAAGCTGTTACTGAACTATAGAAGAGAGAGGAACTTCTATATTCAGCAGAGTTCAAACCAGAAACATTACCTTTTATTCAACATGCTGTCATTGCATCATTGTGTGTTTTCTCTGATGTCTCTTTCCATTCTAACAGGTATGTTAGATTATGCAGCATGAAAAAGTTTTATTTCAATAACATCTGAATGTCAATCATTGATTGAGTCTTTTAAGACATGAAATAACAGTTATCTCTTCCTTCAGGTGTCAGCTGTGAAGATCTCACTCCAGTTAAGAAAGAAGAGTTCAGTTCAGAAGGCAGCACTGTTACTCTGTCCTACAATTTCTCCAAGGCTGCTGGCTATGATGATGATTTCTTCTGGTATCGACATTATCCAGGAAAACCACCAGAGTTCCTCATCTTTCACTTGGGAACAAAAAATGAAACAAAACCTGCCATCAAACCATCATGTTCTGAGCCAGTGTCAGTGGACTGATGAAAAAGACAACAGAAAGTGAAGCAATAAAGATCAGAGATAGAGATACTTTGGAAAGAACTGGCCCCACCCATTGAGCTTCAGTTCAACCACTGAAATTATTTCTTACTCGTTCTACTGCAGTGGAGGAACGTTGCTCATCTGCTGTTTGGATTTAACAACTGCAAAGAGATGTTGCTGTATTTCTTTTTGCTTTTATGTCACATTATAGGTGAGCTTAAGAACAGGGATTTAAGTCTTACATGCTGCATGAATCAGACATATACAATCTGTATTTCAACACTTTTCTCATTTCTTTGCTCACATAGAAGACACATCATGTTTTAGTCACCTTTTCCCTCAGTGGAGTTGTATCTTTGTATATTTTGCTGTTTGTGTCCACAGAGTAACACTGTACAGTTGACATTTTCCACTGTCTTCTCCTCTCAGCCTCATCAACAGTGTTAGTCTAATGGCTTCATTTTCTCTCCTTTTTCCAGGACTAATATCTGGAGACAAAATCTCTCCTGTAGGAGGTGAAGTCAGTAAAAGAGAAGGACAATCTGTCACACTCACATGTAACTATGAGACGAGTTCTAGCAATGTTCTCCTTTACTGGTACAAACATCATTCTGACCTTCAGGCTCCTCAGTTTATACTCTGGCAAGGAGCAAAATCATTGAGTAGTAATAATTACATTCCTAACAAACAATATGAATCTCAAACATCACCAACATCAACTACGCTGACCATAAGAGACCTAACCCTGGCAGACACAGCTCTCTACTACTGTGCTCTAGAAACACAGTGATACAAAGTGTAGAAGAGGCTGTACAAAAACCTGAACACAGATATGTGACTCCTCTTCAAAGAGGAGGGAAGTGGTATTCAAACCACAGCTTCATATCAGATGGATTCTGCTAATTCCTGTTTTATCAGAGTCACTGTGGTTACAGCTGCTAATGAAACACTGTGGGAGGATTCACATGAGAGCAAATCCACATCAGTGACAAACCAGCTGGATGATGCTTCAAACTAAAGACCATTTCTAACTGTATTCTTTCTTTTGGAGATTCCAAGTGCTTGTTGTGTCTCCTGAGACATGATGTTCCTCTTTGTTTCACTTTAGTTTCACTTTAAGATGGCTGACAGTGAAGCTCTGCTGACTGTATTGAGTTACATTATTGAACGATGCCAGTAGCTCAAAATAAAACATAATAGCAGCATAACTAAGGGCGAGCCTGTGCCCACCCTAACTATAAGCTTTATCAAAAAGGAAGGTTTTAAGTCTGTTCTTAAACACTGACACTGTGTCTGCCTCTCGGACCCAGACTGGGAGCTGGTTCCAGAGAACAGGGGCCTGATAGCTGAAGGCTCTGCCCCCTAGACTACTTCTGGAAACCCTGGGAACTACAAGTAAGCCTGCGTTTTGGGAGCGCAGCACTCTAGTCGGATGATAAGGAGTTATCAGTTCATTAAGATATGATGGTGCCAGACCATGTAGAGCCTTATATGTGAGGAGTAGGATTTTAAAATCCACTCTAAATTTTACAGGGAGCCCAATGCAGAGAAGCCAGTACTGGAGTAATATGGTCTCTTTTCCTGGTTCTAGTCAGCACCCGAGCAGCCAGGCATTCTGGACCAGCTGTAGAGTCTTTAACGACTTGTTCAGGGCAGCCTGATAAAAGTGAATTACAATAATCCAGCCCCTCCTTGAACCGCCACCTTACTGTGGTGGAGGGGTTTGTCTTGTGCCCGAATGATCCTAGGAGCTATGTTGTGTGCAGGGGCATTACGCCTCTGGTAGGGTCTCCATGGCAAACAGGTCCTAGGTGACGGCCAGACTAAGAGCGGTTCTGACAAGCCCACCATGAAGAAAGAATCAGCTCAAGGACCGTTACGTCGCCCGGATTGGCGTTACCGGGGCCCCACCCTGGAGCCAGGCCTGGGGTTGGGGCTCTTGCAGGCGAGCGCCTGGTGGCCGGGTCTTTGCCCACGGGACCCGGCCGGGCTCAGCCCGAAATGGCGGCGATGTGGGCCCGCCTTCCAGTAGGCTCACCACCCGCAGGAAGGTCCATGAGGGGCAGGTGCAATGTGGTTTGGGTAGCAGTCGTGGCAGGGGGCCTCGGCGACCCAATCCCTGGAACAAAGCGTGCGGGGAGGTTGAGAGGTACCGGCTAGAGATAGTCGGGCTCACCTCCACGCATAGCTTGGGCTCTGGAACCCAGCTCCTTGAGAGGGGCTGGACCCTCCACTACTCTGGAGTTGCCCAGGGTGAGTGGCGGCGAGCTGGTGTGGGCTTGCTTATAGCTCCCCAGCTCAGCTGCCATCGTGTTGGAGTTCACCCCGGTGAACGAGAGGGTCGCTTCCCTGAGCCTTCCGGGTTGGGGATAGGTCTCTTGCTGTTGTTTGTGCCTACGGGCCGAACAGCAGTACAGAGTACCCGGCCTTCTTGGAGTCCCTGGGAGGGGTACTTGATAGTGCTCCGACTGGGGACTCCATTGTTCTACTGGGGGACTTCAACGCTCACGTGTGGTAGCGACAGTGATACCTGGAGGGGCGTGATCGGGAGGAACGGCCTCCCGATCTGAACCCGAGCGGTGTTCTGTTATTGGACTTCTGTGCTAGTCGCCACGGTTTGTCCATAACTAACACCATGTTCGAGCATAAGGGTGTCCATCAGTGCACGTGGCACCAGGACACCCTAGGCGGAGGTCGGTGATGATCGACTTTGTTGTCGTTTTTTCATCTGATCTCCGGCCGTATGTCTTGGACACTCGGGTAAAGAGAGGGGCTGAGCTGTCAACCGATCACCACCTGGTGGTGGTGGTGAGTTGGATCCGCTGGCAGAGGAGGAAGTTGGACAGACCTGGCAGACCCAAGCCCAAACGTATTGTGAGGGTCTGTTGGGAACGTCTGGCCGAGCCCTGTGTCAGGGAGGTCTTCAACTCCCACCTCCGGAAGAGCTTCTCACAGATTCCGAGGGAGGCTGGGGACATTGAGTCCGAGTGGACTATGTTCTCTGCCTCCATTGTCGGCGCAATGGCAGTTCGAAGTTGTGGACGCAAGGTCTCTGGTGCCTGTCGTGGCAATCCCCAACTTCGGTGGTGGACACCGAAGTAAGGGATGCCGTCAGGCTGAAGAAGGAGTCCTATCGGGACCATGTTGGCCTGTGGGACTCCTGACGCAGTTGACAGGGTACCGGCAGGCCAAGCAAGCCACAGCCCGGACGGTCCTGGAGGCAAAAACTTCGGGTCTGGGAGGAGTTCGGTGAGGCCATGGAGGAGGACTATCGGTCGGCCTCGAAGAGATTCTGGCAAACTGTCCGGCGCCTCAGAAGGGGGAAGCAGTACTCTGCCAACACTGTTTACAGTGCGGGTGGGGAGCTGTTGACCTCAACTGAGGACATTGTCGGACGGTGGAAGAAATACTTCGAGGATCTCCTCAATCCCACCGACCTTGCCTTCCAGTGAGGAAGCAGAGGCTGGGGACTCTGAGGTGGACTCGTCCATCACCCAAGCCGAAGTCACTGAGGTAGTTCGCAAGCTCCTCGGTGGCAAGGCGCCGGGGGTGGATGAGATCCGCCCTGAGTACCTCAAGTCTCTGGATGTTGTGGGGCTGTCTTGGCTGACACGCCTCTGCAACATTGCATGGAGGTTGGGGACAGTGCCTCTGGAGTGGCAAACTGGGGTGGTGGTCCCTCTTTTTAAAAAGGGGGACCGGAGAGTGTGTTCCAACTACAGGGGGATCACACTTCTCAGCCTCCCCGGGAAGGTCTACGCCAGGGTACTGGAGAGGAGAATTCGGCCGATAGTCGACCCTCGGATTCAGGAGGAACAATGCGGTTTTCGTCCCGGTGGTGGAACACTGGACCAGCTCTATACCCTCCACAGGGTGCTTGAGGGTTTATGGGAGTTTGCCCAACCAGTCCACATGTGCTTTGTGGATCTGGAGAAGGCATTCGACCGTGTCCCTCGTGGTATTCTGTGGGGAGTGCTCCATGCGAGTATGGGGTCCGGGGGCCTTTGCTAAGGGCTGTTCGGTCTCTGTACGACCGGAGCAGGAGCTTGGTTCGCATTGCCGGCAGTAAGTCAGACCTGTTCCCAGTGCATGTTGGACTCCGGCAGGGCTGCCCTTTGTCACCGGTCCTGTTCATAATCTTTATGGACAGGATTTCTAAGGCGTAGCCAGGGGCCGGAGGGAGTCAGGTTTGGGAACCACAGGATTTCATCTCTGCTTTTTGCAGATGATGTTGTCCTGTTGGCTTCATCAAGCCAGGACCTTCAGCATGTGCTGGAGCGGTTTGCAGCCGAGTGTGAAGCGGCTGGGATGAGAATCAGCACCTCCAAAATCCGAGGCCATGGTTCTCGACCGGAAAAGGGTGGCGTGCCCTCTCCAGGTGAGTGGAGAGGTCCTGCCTCAAGTGGAGGAGTTCAAGTATCTCGGGGTCTTGTTCACGAGTGAGGGAAAGATGGAGCGTGAGATTGACAGGCGGATTGGTGCAGCGTCCGCAGTTATGCGGTCGGTGTACCGGACCGTCGTGGTGAAGAAGGAGCTGAGTCGAAAGGCAAAGGCTCTCGATTTACCGGTCAATCTATTCCCACCCTCACCTATGGTCATGCGAACTTTGGGTAATGACCGAAAAGGACAAGATCAGCGGATACAAGTGGCGGCGAAATGAGTTTCCTCCGCAGGGGTGGCTGGGCGCTCCCTTAGAGATGGGGTGAAGCTCGGTCACTCGGGAGGAGCTCGGAGTAGAACCGCTGCTCCTTCCGCCCTGATCGAGAAGGAGTCAGCTGAGGTGGCTTGGCTTAGGCATCTATTTCGGATGCCCCCTGGACGCCTCCCTCCCTAGGGAGGTGTTCCAGGCATGTCCCACCGGGAGGAGGCCCAGGGGAAGACCCAGGACACGCTGGAGAGACTATGTCTCTCGGCTGGCCTGGGAACGCCTCGGGATCCCCCCGGAAGAGCTGGAGGAAGTGTCTGGGGTGAGGGAAGTCTGGGCATCTCTGCTCAGACTGCTGCCTCCGCGACCCGGTCCCGGACCAAGCGGATGAAGATGGATGGATGGATGGACAATAATCCAGCCTGGAAGAGACAAATGCATGGACTAATTTTTCAGCATCGCTTTGGGACAAAAAGTGCCGAATTTTTGCGATGTTGCGCAGGTGGTAAAAGGCAGACCTTGAAATATGCTTAATATGGGTGTCGAAGGACATATCCTGATCAAATAAAACACAGAGGTTCCTTACAGTGGTGCTGGAGGCCGAGTTAATGCCATCCAGCAAGGCTATCTTAGGAGAAAACGTGTTCCTCAGGTGTTTCGGACCTAATAGGATCACTTCAGTTTTATCTGAGTTCAACAGCAGGAAATTTCTGGTCATCCAAGCCTTTATATCTTTAAGGCAGGCCTGGAGTTTCAGGAGCTGATCAGTTTTGTCTGGCTCCATTGATAAATATAATTGGGTGTCATCAGCATAACAATGGAAATCTATGGAGTGCCTCCTGATGATATTGCCAAGGGGCAGCATATACAAAATAAACAGAATTGGACCTAGCACTGAACCTTGTGGAACTCCATGACAGACTTTAGTATGCACAGAGGATTCATTATTAATATGGACAAACTGAGACCGATCTGATAAGTATGATCTGAACCAGTTTAATGCAGACCCTTTAATACCAAGCAGTTTTTCCATTCTCAGCAACAGGATGTGATGGTCAACTGTATCAAAGGCAGCACTGAGGTCTAACAGGACAAGTACAGACAGAAGCCCTCTATCTGATGCTGTCAACAGGTCAATTAGTGACTTTCACAAGTGCTGTTTCTGTGCTATGGTGAGCTCTAAATCCTGACTGAAAAACTTCAAAAAGACTATTACTGTGGAGATAATTACATAACTGGCTGGCAACGGCTTTCTCTAGGATCTTAGACAAAAAGGGAGGTTGGATATTGGTCTGTAATTGGCTAACACATCTGCATCAAGTGTAGGTTTTTTGATCAATGGTTTAATTACAGCTACTTTAAAAGACTTACAGGGTACAAAGCCTGACACCAGAGACAGATTAATAATATGCAGCAGTGATGTGCCAATAAATGGGAAAACTTCCTTAAGCAGCGTAGTTGGGATGGGGTCTAGGAGACAAGTTGTTGCTTTCGATGATGAAACTAACGAGGATAATTCGGGAAGGCCAATTGGAATAAAACTGTCTAAGCAATTGTCAGGTTTTAATGTATCTGCTCCTAAATTTCCTGAGTCTGAAGGCACGTTAGATAGATCGGAGTCTAACGAGGGCAGATCCTGACAAATTTTGTCTCCTAATATTCAAAATCTTGTCATTAAAGAAGCCTCATGAAATCATTACTACTTAAACTTAAGGGGATGCAGGGTTCAATAGAGCTATGGCTCTGTGTCAGCCTGGCTACAGTGCTGAAAAGAAACCTAGGGCAGTTCTTATTTTCCTCTATTAATGTCTGAATAGTAGGCTGCTCTGGCATTACACAGGGCTTTCCTATATGTTTTGAGACTCTCTTTCCAGGCTAGGCGAGAGTCCTCCTCTTTGGTGGAGCGCCATATCCTTTCCAATTGTCGCGTTGTTTGTTTTAACTTGCGAGTTGCAAAAGTTAAACCATGGTGCCATGGTGCCAATCTCTTCTGTTTTATAATCTTTCTTTTTAGGGGCGCAACAGAGTCCAGAGTGCCTCTGAGTGAGTCCATGGTGTTACTAACAAGTTGGTCAATTTGGGGGGAGCTCAAAAAATCATGAGAGTCGTCAGAGATACTAGGAAATCTTACTGACTTTAATGCTGTCGGAATTGCTTCCTTAAATTTAGTCCTAGTACAATCGGGTAACCATCTAGTGAACACTAATTTTTCTAGTGGTGCATAGTCCTGTAATAGGAATTCAAATGATACTAAGTAGTGGTCTGATAATATAGGATTTTGGGGGAGACTATTAAGTGCTCAATATCAATACCATAGGTGAGGACCAAATCAAGGGTGTGATTGTGACAGTGAGTTGGAGAATTTACCCTCTGAGAAAACCCAATGGAGTCCAATAATGAGATGAATGCTGTGCTAAGACTGTCACTATCCATGTCCACATGAATATTAAAATCACCTACAATAATTACCTTGTCATTTTCAAGGACTAAATTTGACAAGAACTCTGATAATTCAGATAAGAATTCAGAGTATGGGCCTGGGGGCGGTACACTACAGCAACTAGTATTGGCTTTGTGCTCTTCCAGGCTGGAGATGAAAGAGTAATAGTAAGGCTTTCAAATGAGCTGTAGCCCTCTTTAGGCCGAGAATTTATTAATAGGGCTGAATTAAAAATGGCTGCAACTCCACCACCACCAGAATGACTCGGCGGAGTGGATTCATTTAGGCTAACAAATTCTTCCTGACCTAGCCAGGTCTCAGTAAGGCAGAACAGGTCTATATCAGACCTCATCAATGGCCTCAAACACTGTTTCCATCCTGGTATAAAAGTACTTCTCAGCACTTCCCACGTCACAACCTTCAGTTTGCTCTTATAAAACCTCACACTGTCGAACACTGTTTTGGATAAAGAGGTCAAAGAAGAATTTATGTTAGACCCATTCAACAATCCTGCTTTTCCAGTGTTCAGCATCAACCCAATAGACATTGCCAGTAGAAAACCTCTGGAAAATAGACTAACAACAGACCTGTCTTCATTTAGGCTAGATGAATTCAGATGATACGCAGCATCATCTGCGTACATTTAAATCTCAGATTCATTGCATACAGTGGGGAGATTATTTATGTAAGAGCTTAACAAAAGTGACCGCCAGAGTTCATCACAGAGGTACACTGATATTACAACTAAGGGCCGATGACAGCTTAACATTTAACTTAACTCAGCCCTTCAGATAGGATTGCATCCATTTAAAAGGATTATGGGAGAAGTTGAACATTTAAATCTTTACAAATATAATGATCAATGATCCACAATATCAAAGGCTTTCTTTTGATTTAAGAATATTGCTCCAACACCTTCCCCCTTATCTAAAAATTCATTCAAGAGGAGGGGCCAATGATGTGAAGGCCCAGATCCATCAGAGTATCAATGTTCTTCCTCTCTCTCCTCCCCTCTCACTGCAGACATGAAACACTGGCTGAGAAACATCCTGATTGTGACTCTCTGGCTAGGTAACTCTTTAAACCTACTGATTGTTCTCCTTTAATCAATCATCTTTATTGATTCATCTCTTCCTCTGCATGTTCTCTTCTTCCCCAGAGTGTAAAGGAGAAGACAGAGTGATCCAGCCAACAGGAGATGTCATCGCTACTGAAGGACAGACAGTTACACTTCCCTGTACATTTCAGACCAGTGACAGCTTTCCTTATTTGTTCTGGTACAAACAAGAAGTAAATGACTTTTCGAAGTATGTTTTGCGATGTGATACTGCTGGAACAGCTAATGCTCCAGAGTTTCCGAAAGACAGATTCATTTCTTCAATCAACGAGACATCAGTTCCTCTGAAGATCCAGAAGCTTCAGCTGTCTGACTCTGCTGTGTACTACTGTGCTCTGAAGCCCACAGTGACAGGAAACAGCAAAACTCTGTACAAAAACCTTTGGAGCAAAGACAACAGAAAACTCCACAACGTCCACTAGAGGGAGTCACACTCTGTTAAACTTCAATGGTTTGTCATGGGACAGTCTGGATTCTTTGAATGGATGAAAGTGAAACAGAAAAATAGAAAACTGATGAAGTTAATCAGAAACATGTTAAATAAGACTTCCTACAGTGTTTTAGTCTTAAATTTTGTCATTTTTACAATAAGAATTTCTGTTCAGTAATATATAATAGAGTTAAAGAATGCATTGTCATTGCACAACAACTTACATCAAGCAATCACTGGCAATGAAATTCTTCATTCTTCTTCTTCTTCTTCTTCTTTTTTTTTAAAAGTACAACATTAACAAAGTACTTTCCAGTTCAAAAACAAATAATAGAAGTACATCAAATCAAAAATATGAAATAGAAAATAAGGTCAAATTATCTAAACAATGACAACAAAAAACATCTCTTCAGAAAAAGCTATGCGACAAAAGTGAGGTTGACATAATGTTTCCACCCAGGAAGTGGTTCTAGACACTGTTCAGGACTACAAGTACCTGAGAGCACACCTGGACAACAAGCTGGGTACTGAAGGTGCACACACGAAGAGCCAACACTACCGTCTTCTGTCTGCAGCACCAAGTTCTGCTGGACTGTAGGAACCTGTACTATTTGCAACTGAATGAGGACAACAGAATCTATAAACTCATCAGGAGGGCTGACTCTGTTCTGGGAATGGAGCTGGATTCTTTGGTGAGGTGGCAGAGAGGAACATCCTGATTCCCCCCATCTCCATGATGTTTTGGTCACACAGCAGCACCTTCACCAACAGCCTGTTACCACCATGATGGTCCACAAAACACCACAGGAAATGCTTTCTTCTTGTGAAAACTACGTTACCTGCCTAAGAGCATAAGAGCAGAGCGGAAGTGGAAAAAACATAAACCTCATGTGTGCCGTGAAATTTAAAGAGACTGTCTGACAAAATACCAGATCGCTGTTAAAACTGCAAGAACACTTACTACTCGAACTTAATTGTAAATCACTGCCATCGATCACGAGTCCTTAACCCAAGTGCTTCTACTTATGTCCAAATATGTCTTCTAGTATGTGTGACACTTTTCTGAATTTCTTTCAGAATAAGATCACTCAACTCAGATTGTGTGTCACATCATATAACTATGAAACTATAAAAGTATAAAATGCTGCAGCTCGGCTCCTGACTGATACATGAAAGTGTGAGCACATCTCTCCAGTCCTTGCATCCTTACACTGGTTATCTGTTCATAACAGAGTTGATTATAAACTGTTATTGCTTATCTATAAGTGCCTGACTGGTCTAGCCCTGGTCTATCTGACAGATCTCCTTTATCCATGTGTGAGGGTTGAATTAGGCCTAGAAGCCTGGTTTAGGGTTTGTAACTCCACCCAGTAATAGGTGGGGATAAATATGCCTGCCTTTAAAAGGCCAGGTGAGGGTGCAGCACTTCCTTTGTCTGAGGCCTCTGGTGAGCCGTGCTTTGGTGTGTGCAGGTGAGGGAAGATTTGATTTGGACAGAGAGAGAGAAAAAGGGAAAGGTGATTTGTTGTTGATAGAGGTACTTTCTGCTCATACAGATCTTTGCAGTCCTGTGAATCTGTAGGCTGTGGATGCTTTTCTCAAGAGGTAGGCTGTGGCTAAATTAAACTTAGCTCTTTCCCTGTGCTCCATAGTAATATGTGTTTCCATCTGACAGGAAGACTGAGGAGTGCATCCTTGTCGAGCTTTGACCACTGAGCCAGACAGAGCCAGGGGATTCCATAGTAGGCCCCCTACATCCTTAAGTATGAAATGTATGTTAAAGGCAGTGTAGTGGGGCTATATCTTAATGTATTAACACATTTTTTAATAGTTGTTGTCATTTCTTTCAGGCCCAGATCCAGACTGCTGTTTTGCCTGAGAGTTTTTTTATTGGTTGAATGTATTTGTTTCACGAGTTGTTTTATTTAATTATCTATACACATCCTTTCTTGTTCATTTTGTTTTACTAGAACCAACTGATTTTAAATTGTTTTTATTTTTAGGTAGAGGGCCAGTCTGTGGGGAGTAGTCTCGCTGGGGTCACACTATTGCATGCTATGTGTATGTTTATATAAATGGTGGCGGTCACTTAGTCATGTCTGAACTTGCTCGTGCGTGCAGTGCAGTGTTTAAAACTTTGTAGTGTTTGAATTGTTTTCCTAGTGGGCACCAGGTGAGCACACGGTGTGAATATTAGCAGACTGCGATAGGATCTCCTCACAGCGAGCACTCTGCCCTTGTTTTAAACTTTTATTATAGTTTTCAGTTGGTGCTATCTAGTCTTGGTGCTATCTATTTTTTATATTGTAGAATAAAGGCTATTATTCACTTGAGTGCCTTTGTTCTTTTAGGCTTGATAGCTCTTAACACTTCCTGTTTTTAATTATCTTGGCTTAAATAAACTCTTTTTTTTTTTTTTTGTTTGAATGCATGTCTGCCGCTCTTACTTTTTTAACTTGTTTTAATTATTTGTGTCACCACTCAGTTTTAGTAAATTATATTGCCTTGAGGGTCATGAGTCTGACCCCTCAGGCCCTTTTACATGCTGAGTTGGGTCACACATGTGTTTCACATTGCCTACTCAGGTCAGTCAAACTCCAACTATTAGTAGTTCCCGGATCTAGACTTCCGTTCAGGGCTGACATTCAGGGCTTTCTCAGTGGCAGCTCCAAAATGCTGGAATAGCCTCCCCCTTCTGATCAGGTCAGCATCCTCCCCCGTCAGCTTTCAGATCTGGATTAAAAGCACATTTATTCATGCTGGCATTTCAGATTTGATTATAAGACAATTTTTATTATTGTATACAGTATTGATGACTACCTGTTTAAACTATCACACAATGTTTTGGTCTAAATTAGTTTTAAATAACCAAAATAATAGTTAATAATATTTCTGTTAAATAATTTTACTTGCTATTAAAATGTGTAGTTTTTTATCTGTTTTTAAGATAAAATAAGAAACTTCATTAATGTCACATCAGGGAAATTCCCTTGTCACAGCAGCTCAAAAACAACAATTAAAGATACTGATTAAATAACAGAGACAATATAAACACAAAAAACAATATGTACAATAAACAGTAATAATAAGAAGAGACAGTTTTTACATACACAGTCCTCACCCAGTTAGATGTGCAGTGGTGAGGTGTTATTGCACAGGTGAATATGGATATGTAGCAGATATGAATTAACAGTATAAGTAAATGAGTGGAATGAAAAAAGACCATAAAGTGCATGGCTAGGACCTCAGTAAACATCAGTAAACATCAGTGCATTGATGAACATCAGTAAACATCAGTCCTACTGTGATATGGGAGTGTTGGTTACAGATTCATAGTGCAGCATTAAACAGTCTGATGGTGTTTGGGATGAAGGACCTGTGGAAGCTTCTTCCTACACCTTGGATGCCTGAGTGTGAGTCTGTTACTGAAGGAGCTGCTTAAGGCCCCCACAGTCTGATGCAGAGGGTGGGAGGTGTTGTCCATGATGGTGGACAGTTTGGCCAGAGCCCTCCTCTCCCCCATCACCTCGATGGAGTCCAGGGGGCAGCCACAGACTGAGCTGGCTCTTTTAATCAGTCTGTTGAGCCTCTTCTTGTCCCGCTCAGAACACCCCCCTCCCCAGCAGACCACTGCATAGGAGACCACAGACGCCACCACAGTCTCATAAAAAGTCCTCAGCAGTGGCCTGCACACACCAAAGATCCCAGCCTCCTCAGCATGTAAAGACGACTCTGACCCCTCTTGTAGAGCGAGTCAGTGTTGTCAGTCCAGTCCAGTTTGTTATTTAAGTGAACACCCAGGTACTTGTACGTCCTCACTCTCTCGATGTCAAGTCCCTGGATGTTCACTGGTGCAATGTCAGCTGAGGGTTTCCTGCTGAAGTTGATCACCATCTCCTTTGTCTTGCTGGCATTGACTTGAAGGTGATTCAGCTCACACCAGTCGACAAAGTCCATGATGACCTTCCTGTACTCACAGTCGTTCCCCTCTGACACACATCCCACAATGGCAGTGTCATCGGAGAACTTCTGGAGGTGGCAACTGTCCGTGGAGTACGTGAAGTCCGATGTGTACAGGGTGAAGAGGAAAGGTGAGAGGACTGTTCCCTGGGGGGCACCAGATGCTGCAGACCACCACATCGGACACACAGTCCTGCAGCCTCACAAACTGGGGTCTGTCAGTGAGGTAGTTAGTGACCCATGCAGCCAGCTGGTCACTGGCCCCCGCTCTCTTCCAGCTTCACCCTGAGCAGTGAGGGGTGTTCTCTACCTCTCTGTGCATCCTTCTCCCCAACAGAGCATATACAAGATGGGAGATGCCACCACTGTGTCATAAAATATTCTTAACAGAGTCTTTCCTGATGGAAATGAAGTCATTTAGTGAATAACACCACCACAGCAGATACAAACACACTATTTATCAGAGTTGTGAGGAAGGAAGGGGGGAGGGATTCAGGGAGGAGCAAAACTTTGACTCAAGTACAGAAAAGACACAAACTTTCACAGTGGTGTTTGATACCAAAAACAGACAGATTCTCTTTGTCTTTAAGATGCTGTCAGTGAACTTCAGTCTGTTTGTGACCTTGGTTCTGCTCATAATAACAAGTAGGTGAGATAATTTATAGTAAAAGTGATTTATTGATAAAAACACATGAATTATACATTTAGAGGGTCATTTTTTTCTTCAGGTGTCAGCTGTGAAGATCTCACTCCAGTCAAGAAAGAAGAGTTCAGTTCAGAAGGCAGCACTCTTACTCTGTCCTACAGATACTGCAAAAAAGCTGATGGCTATGATTATTATTTCTTCTGGTATCAACAATATCCAGGAAAACCACCAGACTTCCTGATCTCTCATTCAGGAACAGGAGAAATATTAAATAATCCAGTTCCTGGACTGTCTGTTAAAGTGAGTAAGGATCAAACCCAAATGGATCTGCAGATCTCCTCTGCTGCAGTGACAGACTCTGCTCTGTACTACTGTGCTGTGAGGCCCACAGTGACAGCAAACCCACAGTCTCTGTACAAAAACACAAGCTGACACACTGACAAGCTGCTGGAAGCCTTTTTTCCACACTGTTGGACTGAAGTTTTTACCTCCACTAGAGGGCCACATTATCAAGTAGGCGGTGCACTACTTCTGCACTGTGTTCAAGCATTGTGTCAATAATAAGTGCTGCTGTGAAGAGAACAATTGTCAGACTGAATGTTGAACATCAGCTAGTTTCTCCTGTTGATTTAAACCTTGTTGTAGAGATGGAACATTGGCTGTGGATTATTCTTGCTGCTCTTTGCTTTGGTAAGATAGAAAGCTCAACATGTTTTTCTTCTTTTCCAAAGATTTCTGTCAACTGGAGTTCAGAGCAGAAATCTCTCAACAGTTGAGCTGTTTGTGTCCACAGAGTAACACTGTACAGTTGACATTTTCCACTGTCTTCTCCTCTCAGCCTCATCAACAGTGTTAGTCTAATGGCTTCATTTTCTCTCCTTTTTCCAGGACTAATATCTGGAGACAAAATCTCTCCTGTAGGAGGTGAAGTCAGTAAAAGAGAAGGACAATCTCTCACACTCACATGTAACTATGAGACGAGTGATAGCTATGTTCGTCTTTACTGGTACAAACATCATTCTGACCTTCAGGTGCCTCAGTTTATACTCTTGAAAGGAGCAAAATCATTGAGTAGTCAAAATTACATTCCCAACAAACGATATGAATCTCAAACATCAGCAACATGGACCAAGCTGACCTAACCCTGGCAGACACAGCTCTCTACTACTGTGCTCTAGAAACACAGTGATACAAAGTGTAGAAGAGGCTGTACAAAAACCTGAACACAGATATGTGACTCCTCTTCAAAGAGGAGGGAAGTGGTATTCAAACCACAGCTTCATATCAGATGGATTCTGCTAATTCCTGTTTTATCAGAGTCACTGTGGTTACAGCTGCTAATGAAACACTGTGGGAGGATTCACATGAGAGCAAATCCACATCAGTGACAAACCAGCTGGATGATGCTTCAAACTAAAGACACCATGAAAAAACGTGGACAGTGACAGTTCAAAGTAGTATTTTATAGTATGAATTACAACATGTCTAACTTATCTACAATCATTGTCATACATCAGTGTTTGTGACCTTAATGATCTTTTTAATTCTTCAACATCCCATCACTACTTTTACCAAATCTGTATCTTTCATGAAATTCATCTCTATCAGATCCTTACGTTGGCGGTCTGAGCGGCATGCCGACACTGTGCCGACCACAGACCGCTGTGATCTGTTGGCAGCTGGGCCGGGTCCACTCTACATGTTTCCTGAGCAGAAGGTCGACTTTACAGTGTTGTGTTTACAAGTGTTTTTTATCTGATTGTTATGCAATACAATTTGTTGATTTGTCATCATAAGTGTGTGTCTCATCATGTTTGTTAGTCTTTCATATTCAAGTGTTTCATGCCTGACGTAAGGTTCATGTTTAGTCTTGTCATGTGTACGTTGTGTTTAAGTTGAAGTCACTCGTGTAGTCTCGTCTTGCACTTCCTATTTGATTTTGTACTCACCTTTTCCTCTTGTTTCAGATCCCCACCTCCTGCCTTTGTGTGTTTTCCCACCACTGTGACTGTCCACCCCGCCCCGGATTGGTTTCACCTGTTTCCTCTAACCTCATGTATAAATAGTGCGTCTCACTTTGTCCTGTGCCAGTATTTCTTATTCCGTGTCATGACTGCCTGTGAAGCCTATGAGTGTATGTTCATGTTTCCTTGTGTTTTCCATGTTCATGCTTTGTGCTTTATCCTCCTTGAGAGCGACTTTTGTTTGTACTTTGATCAGTGTGAGTTACACTGCACTTTCACATCCAGACTGTGGAGGTTGGACAAATACCTTCATGTTTTAATCCAAAGCCTTCATCATGACCAGCTTCACACCAGTGTTTGGAGACAGAATAAGTTCCACATTCACACAGACTACCTTCACCTGTTAGAGGAGGTGATTTCAGACCAAACTGATCACAAACATCTTCATTTTCACTGTCAGTAACTGAAGCAGTGTAGTGATCAAACACATAAAGTAACCTGTGGAACCGCTCCATAAACTGTCTCAGCTTTTACACAAACTCAAGACTTTCAATGAATTAAAGATAAAAACATATAAAAATCCAGATTCAACATCCAGTTCAAATACTCCTTCTCTGTGTACCTCTGAGCCATTTTAAGATAGAAAACATCAAGAGGCAGCAAGTTCAGAACAAACAGCAACTTTCATGTGAGAGCACTCAGTGAATCTGCAGCATTTTAAAAACAGGAGACATGTCAGCTGTCCAATGATGAGTCCATACAAGACAAGTTGTACCAGGAAAGGAGAGTGTCAGTTTCCACTAAAGAGTGTAAAGTTGTCAGTCGGGGGAATAACACAGGGCTGTGAATGAGTCCTGTCACTGTGATCAGGCTCCTCCTTCTAATCCACCAACTTAGTGTTGATGAAGACTAAACAGAGAGATCACAGCCTTCTTTATACTTGCTGTAGCTCACAGTTCCTCAACACTGCAGATATGACGCCTCTGTTCATCTCACTGTTGCTGGCTGCTATGTGCCTTGGTATGAACACAACTCTGTTTCTTTGATATCAATCCAACATTGACATGATTCTTTAACAGCACACTGATACTGTTTGTTGCTGTTTTACAGAATGCAGAGCACAAAAAGACAACGTGCTGCAACCAAAAGGAGATGTGACTGTTACTGAAGGAGAGGAAGTGACTCTTCCCTGTAAATATAACACCACTTCACCAACAAATTATCTCTTCTGATACAAACAGGATGGAAACAACAGCCCCAAATTCATCCTGAGACGCTTTAAAGGGGATGAAGGGAACACACCAGAGAGATTTTCATCCACACTGAATTCCACCTTAAGATCAGTTCCTCTGAAGATCCAGAAGCTTCAGCTGTCTGACTCTGCTGTGTACTACTGTGCTCTGCAGCCCACAGTGACAGGAAACAGCAAAACTCTGTACAAAAACCTTTGGAGCAAAGACAACAGAATACTCCACAACGTCCACTAGAGGGAGTCACACTCTGTTAAACTTCAATAGGTTTGTCATGGTACACTCTCAGTTTGTTCCACTGATGATTAAACAGAAAAAGCAGCAGAATATTTGTTGTATAAAATAACAGAAAACAGAAAATGTTGAAGCTGTTGTTTCATCTCAACTTTGCAAATGAGTAATGATTCATATGAATGAGAGCCAACTTCTAACACTGTCCTTTCTTTTTACTGCTGTTTTATATTTAGGGCTGAAACTGTGCACAACCTGACCATGATAGCACATTGCAGTTTCAGTTTTTGCATCTACCTACCTTATTATCATGTGTTTACTGAGCAACACACTTTTCTATTCTTGGCTATTTTCAACCATATGTTGAATTTTTACAGTTTTATAACCTCAAACAGAACTTTCTCCTTCCAATTCCTGGCCTGACCTCCATCGATGCTCGCTGTCAGCTCATCCATTGTTTGACACATCACCTGCCCTCAGCTGAAACCTGCTGACACCTGGGTGCCCGAGTTCACCATATAGCATATAGATCCTGTAATTCCCCTGTAACAAACAGAAACCTCAACAATTTATTACAGTTTCTGACGTAAACTATCAGTCTTTTCAGTTATTGCCTATTAGCCACCATAATCTAAATACGGTTTTCAGGATGAATTTCCTGAGGTACTGTGCAATGTCTCTACTGTGCGACTGTGTAATTATCTCTGATGATTCATATTCATAACCAAACTTACCCAGATGCTAGAAACTTCATGAGCCTATTGGAGGTATTGAGCCCCACTTGATTTCCAAAACCACCCAAAATAAAACCCATTTTCTGGACTTATTCACCTCAAAAGAGCTTAACATTACTGCACCTTGTGTCATGGATGTTGCTATTTCAGATCACTGTTGCCTTGTCAACATCTTAATCTCTACATAGGAAATATAATTAATAATACCTGTCAAAAAAAACAATACTGTTTCTTGGACATCTTAAGAGAAAGTGTCACCAGACAGAAAGTGTATAAAGACAAACTTCAGATTCATAAAAACTACAAGGACAGACTCAGTGACGACCTCAAAGAAATGAAACAGCTCAGACAGTCTTCCTTCTCTAAATCCTTTAATGAAAACATCAGTATTAATAAAGTGTTCTTTGCTTCTACTGATGAATCCATCATCTACAATCCCACCAGAGAAGCTATCCAATGAAAAATGTGAGTAATTTTCTGCATTATTGCTATCAGACAGAAGATTGGTGTCTTGAAATGCAGAAATGGACCGACTGTCCAGTTCAACAGGAATATTACTCTGAACCTGTAGACATAAAAAACTAGACAATAGAGTTTTTCTAATTCTTCTAGATATTGCTCCTTTCAGTTGGGTATTTTTGCTGCAGCACTTAAAACAGCTGTCATTAAATCACTCCTGAAGAAGAGCAATCTTGTTGCTACAGTTATTGGTAACTACGGGCTGATCTCCAACCTACCATTCCTCAGCAAAGTACAAAGAAAAACTATTTCTATTCAGCCAGATAACCATTTAACACCAAACAGCCTGTTAGCTATCTGTTCTTGAGCTCCTGGATCTCAGTTTGACACTTGTTACGGCCTTCGTGCCGTGAAGCATGGTGTGTGTTCTGCCCTCTCTCTCTGTGTGCCTTCAGGTTCTGCCCTCCCCTCCTGTGCAGCTGGTGGATTGAGAGCAGCTGCCTCCACTTGCTCATCAGGGCCGGCGTACAAAAAGAGGCTACAGATGGCCTTTCTGCCTCTTCCCTTTTTTCCTGATTGGCAGTGTGGCCATGTTGGTCTGTTTGTGACAGACGGCTTTATGGGTCCCTTTTGGGGGAGGTGTGCTACCTTTTAGTTTTTTGTTTCTTGTCTTTTCCATGTTGACTTATTTCCTTTTGTGGATCAGCTTTTACCATTTGTAAAGCTCACTTTCTGTTCTGTGAGCAGTATATATTAGACACCTTTGGCAATGCATGTATGTGATCATATGACATGATCACATGACACTCATCCCATGTCCAGTCCTCACCTGGTATCCCCCCTCAGGCAAATCACGACCTCCTATCATGTCAAAGCTTGTTTGGTGTCATTGTTGTAAATTATGTACAAAGATAATGTACTACAGTACTGAATCACTTCAATCCTGCATATTTTTTCAGAGGAGAACGTGCACCACTTTGTTTTTTTTTTTTTGATAGCCTTTTTGACTGGTCTACTTATTTGGAACAATGGCCTCTTGCTATGGTGAGTTTTTTTTGTATTTTTTTAATTTTTTGTTTGGTTTTTAAGCCCATCATTGCTATCTGTTCTGTATTTATAGTATTTTCTCATGTTCTTAAAGATCTCCTTTTATTAAGTGACTGAAGTTCTCAGCCTGTCTGATTCTGAAAACATACCACCTCCTGATATTGAAGGTTAGTGTGCTATATAAATCTATCTATTACCTTTTTACTGTTATTTTCAGTGATTGACAGGGGTTTTTTCATTCTTTTATTAGTCCTGACTAGGTGTGGTGTAGGAGGACTAAACAGAGAAATACTGCAACTGACTCAACAAGTGAGTTGCTTGACATTGTGCACTACTACCATAGTTGATATTTATTTTTTTAACCATACTAAAATCTGCATATGTATTTGTGCTTAAAATCTAAAAGGTCAAATGATACAGAAACGAAGGAGGTCTTTTTCCCTGAAGAAAACTAAGATCGAAGGAAGAAGTGGCCAGATGGTGTTTGGAGAACACGCAATTAAAGAAGTGTGCAGGAGCGTCGGGAGAACCGGATGAGGCCGCTGTAGAAGTTGAAAATCTTCGCAGAGCATTGGCGGACACGACGCACGATCGTGGGCACAAAGATCAGTCATCAGAAGTATATGCCCATGAGGTAGCAATACATGAAGCATTCAACAGCAGGGTGAAATCATTCACTTGTTTTACACAATGGTTTTTGTATGAATGATAATTCTAGCGTACCCATACTGCAGTGTGGTGACTCGCTTAATGTGATGATAAAATACAAAATTTAAATCTTCTGAGTCTTAATACAATACCAGGCTGTCAAAGACAATCTGTCTCCCCAGGGCCCTCTGATGTGAGTGAGCTTTTTTTAGAAAACAAACTGTAGCGGATACGTAACAGGCTCAAATAACTCGACTGCTGTGGTCACATAGTGAAACATTACATTTTTAAGTTTATCAATTAAATAAAACTAACAATATTAAGTTTTTGTTGGCACATCAAACGATGTGTTTATTAGTACATATGGTGATTACACACACAGATTGGAAACAAGATTAAAGGAGGAAGGAAGGAAACAAGATCTGTGACCAAGATGGTGGCGCGCGTGCACAACGCGAGTCTCAGCGTCTCTTCAGATTTTGCAAGCTGGCGGCGATATTCCTGCTCATTTCGGGTCTGTTCGTTCAGAACAACTTCTCTTTTACATCCTACACTCGACAAGAGCTTTTGGATATTGGATTGCAAAACTCAGACTGTTTTTTCAGCAACCTTCGTCTCATCCCAGAGCTCAGAACACCCGACGCTACGCAGGCTACCCGGCCGACCGGCCGACCGGAAGTGCTCGCAGGCGGCGTAGAGACCGTAAACAAAGGCGGGGGAAGTGCGGAGGGCTGAGAGCTAAGCTAAAGCTAACACCACACCGGCTTTCTCTAACCAGCATTTTCCTCACTAATGTGCGGTCACTGGCGAACAAAATGGATGAGTTACGACTTCAGGATCACTCACAACAAGAGAATTATGGACTGTAATGTCATGATATTCACAGAGACATGGCTACACAGCAGAATACCCGACAATGCTATTGAGCTAGCCGGACGCCACGCTCTCCGGGCAGACAGAGCAGCAGCTGACTGGTGGAGGACTGTGCATTTATGTTAACAAGGCTTGGTGCACGAACTCATTGTTGGGAGACACTGCTCAACTAACCTGGAGTTTCTCATGGTTAAGTGTAGACCGTTCTATCTGCCGAGGGAGTTCACCTCGACTATAATAACTGCTGCTTATATTCCCCCCGGATGTGGATGCTAAAGCTGCCATGAATGGACTGTATGAGGCTATTAGCAAACAACAAACTGCATATCCAGAGGCTGCATTTATTGTGGTGGGTGACTTTAACCACTCCAACCTCAAGACAGTACTTCTGAAATTCCACCAGCATGTCTCCTGCCAAACCAGAGGGGAGAAAGCTTTGGACCATGTTTATACAAACATTGTTGGAGTCCTACACAGCAACCCCCCTCCCCCATCTGGGACAGTCTGATCACCTTTCTTTGTTTCTCATGCCCAAGTACTCACCACTCATCAACCGTGTGAAACCATCTGTGAGGACCATCAAAGTGTGGCCAGCAGGGGGTGGATTCTCTACACCAGGACAGGTTTAGAGACACAGACTGGAGTCAGTTTGCCTCTCAGGCTACCCTGTGGCTCTCACACAAACATTGACTCCTACTCATACTCTGTACTGGAATACATCATCACCACAATTGACAGTGTCACCACAGGAAAGACAGATCACCACATACCCTAATCAGAAGCCATGGATGAACAAGGAAGTGCGGCTTCTGCTGAAGGCGCGTAACAGTGCCTTTAGATCGGGTGACGCACAGGCCTACAGTACATCCAGGGCAGACCTGAAGAGGGGCATCAAAAAGGCCAAGCAAGCCTACAAGCTGAAGGTGGAGGAATACTTTGTCTAACTCTGACCCCCGACGCATGTGGCAGGGCATCCAGGCCATCACCGACTACAAGCCCAGCAACTCCACACCGACAGTCATGAATGTGTCCTTCCTTCAACCAGCTGAATGACTTCTACGCCCTTTTAGACCAGGACAACAAGGAAAAGACTATCAAACCCAAACCCTCTGATGATGTTCACCAGACCCTCACACTCTCCCCCACAGACGTTAAAAATGCACTGAGCCAAATCAACGCACGCAAGGCTGCTGGCCCTGATGGCATTCTGGGACGTGTGCTCAGAGCTTGTGCTGAGCAGCTTGCAGGGGTCTTTACGGACATCTTCAACCTGTCACTTGCCCAGACAGCAGTACCAGCGTGCTTCAAGACCACCTTGATTGTGCCAGTGCCGAAAACACTCCTCTCCGACGTGCCTGAATGACTACCGCCCCGTAGCACTCACACCCATTGTGATGAAGTGCTTTGAGCGGCTGGTCCTGGCACACCTCAAGACATGCCTGCCCCCCACACTGGACCCACACCAATTTGCCTACCGAAGCAATAGGAGCACAGAGGATGCTGTATCTACAGCGCTGCACTGTGTACTCTCACACCTGGAGAACAAGAACACTTACGCAAGAATGCTGTTTGTTGATTTCAGCTCGGCATTCAACACAGTTATTCCCTCCAAGCTAATCACTAAACTTGGGGATCTTGGAATCAGTACCCCCCTCCGCTACTGGATTATGGACCTTTCTCACCAACAGACCTCAGCATGTCAGGTCAGGCCACAACTGCTCCTCCACCATCACACTCAACACTGGCGCTCCACAGGGCTGTGTGCTGAGCCCGTTCCTCTACTCCCTCTTCACCCATGACTGCAGGCCTATGTATGGATCCAACTCCATCACAAAGTTTGCAGATGACATCACGGTGATTGGACTCATCAGTGATAATGATGAGTCACACTACAGGGCAGAGGTCGAGCACTTAGCCGCATGGTGTGCTGACAATAACCTGCTCCTTAACATCAGCAAAACTAAGGAGCTCATTGTGGACTTTAGGAAGGTGAAAAGGGAGACACATGATCCCATTCCACATCAACGGCATGGCTGTTGAACATGTGTCTCCAGCTTCAAGTTCCTGGGGACCCACATCTCAGAGAACCTTTCCTGGACTACAAACACCTCCAGCCTGTTTAAGAAGGCCCATCAGCGCTTGTTCTTTCTGAGGACACTGAAGAAGAACCATCTGTCCACTGCCATCCTAGGCAACTTTTACCGGTGTGCGATAGAGAGTATCCTAACCAACTGCATCACAGCCTGGTATGGGAACTGCTCTGTCGCGGACCGCAAGGCACTGCAGAGGGTGGTGAAAACCGCCCAACGCATCACAAAGACTCCACTTCCTGCCATAGAGGATGTCCAGAAGAAGCGATGTCTACGACGGGCACGTAGCATTCTTAAGGATTCCTCTCATCCTGCACATACTCTTTTTCAGCTCCTGCCCTCCAGGAAGCGTTACAGGAGCCTCCAGACTAAAACCAGCAGGTTTAGGAACAGCTTTTTTCCTACAGTTGTTTCTCTACTGAACTCTGTCCCCCATTGATCCTCCTGCCCCCCCTTACATTGTCCACTGTCATTGCGCTCCTGTTCCACCACATAATTGTGTATACATACCTGTATATAGTGTTCACATTCATCTCTGTTCCTGTACATATTTGCTCATATCCATCCTTACACTTGCCATCTGTATATTAGCTATAGCCCTTCTGTATATTAGTATAGCACACATGTGTATATATATATATATATATTTGTTCATACCATAGCTATATAGTTTCTGTATACTTTAACTTGATAACTTAACCCTAACCCACATATTTACTGCCCTTAACTGTACATACTGTCCATACTACTATATATACTATATATAATGCACTTGCTGCTTCTTTGCACTTCTGATTAGATGCTAAACTGCATTTCGTTACTCTGTATTTATACATGTGTAATGACAATAAAGTTGAATCTAATCTAAAAAGATGGTATTGGCTATTCTTGACAGAATTTGAAGCACAACGGCTGATAATGGAGTTTAGGAACTGGTCATAAACTAGCCTGTAACATGTCCCCATATAGGAGCATTTTTAAAGCTAGTGACGGATCTGTTAATGTGCATGATAAGTTTAAAGGGCTTGCATTCTGAGGAATATATCGGGGAATAATGATCATCTTGATATTATAAATGTGAATGGGTTAGCTGATGATGCACCTATCGCTGCTGCTGCTGCTAAAAGAGGTTTAAGTAACCGCAATATTACCGCAGTAGAAGACAATCCCAAATTCAGACAATGTGGAATGGGAACATTTGTCCAAAAAAGGTTTTCTGTGCAACCTCAACAACAAAGGAAAAAACAAGTTGTGTTTCTCTGTCTAGCACACTGTTAACTTTGTTTGTTCTGTCTGTGGGGGGAAAAATGATTTCAGTTGCACAGTCCGGTTGGTTTTTAATCACACGCACAAAGTATCATTAAGTGACGTAGCAAAGTTCCAGAGACATCTAAATGTTAAAATCATCGTATTCCTTCATAACACAGGGCGTAAACAGACACACGATTCCCCGCATCCATAAACAACTTGGTTATACCTTCAGGACCAACACTATTTGATTGAAAACCAGACGGGTTTTTTTGGGTGCTTCTTATGTCTGTCAAGATTCTTACAGCACGTATAAAAATCCTGTTTCACAACTGTTAACAGAGGCAATGTCTGCCTTACACAGTGCCATAGTCACCGCAGCAGTAGTGTAAAGTGTCCTGACTGTAAGAGGATTTGCAAATCTGCACACTATTTTGATCATCATAAGAGAAACGAGGCACAACGTCGCACCGTGTAACACAGAAATACTGAGTAGAGTCGTGCAGTAAAACATACAAAGTCGGGCAGAAAGTGTGCAGCTCCCAGCCAGTCTGGGTTCCGAGAGGCAGACACAGTGTCAGTGTTTAAGAATAGACTTAAAACCTTCCTTTTGATAAAGCTTATAGTTAGGGTGGGCACAGGCTCGCCCTTAGTTATGCTGCTATAGGTTTAGACTGCCGGGGGGCTCCCATGATGCATCGGGCACCTCTCCCTCTTCCTTTGTCTCTGCTTCCTCTTTCTCTGCTTCCTCTTCCTTTGCTTCCTCTACTCTTATTATGGTAGTAGTGCAAACTGGAGTCACTTTTAGAAACTGGTTAAAGTGGCTAAACTGGTTAAAGTAGTTAAATTGTCCAATTATGTCCTGTAAAGTGCATGTTACTGCCGGAGCCCCGGTCCTCTTTGTTCTCTCCAGTCTTGCAGGTTCCTCACTGATTCTGGTTGTGGTCCATCTGTCTGAGGTTCACTGGCCTGGTGGGGACATGATCTGTGTCTGTGTTGTGGAGAGAAGGTCGAGTGGCCCAGAGCTCCATATGAGGACATCTAGGGATGCACCTGGACTCACAGACTCATTTCCATTACCTGTGATATCCTTCACACATGGACTAAACCCATGAACTCAGTTTATCTACAGCTTATTACGACTCCATGTATAATTCCATAATATGACTGATGATGTTCTCTGTACATGTGGCATCTATTGCACGTCTGTCCGTCCCAGGGAGAGGGATCCCTCATCTGTGGCTCTTCCTCAGGTTTCTTCTTTTTCCCATAAAGGGTTTTTTGAAGTTTTTCCTGACTCCGGTTCGAGGGTCTAAGGACAGAGGGTGTCACAACTGTACAGATTGTAAAGCCCTCCGAGGCAAACAATGTTTGTGATTTTGGGCTCTAAATAAATAAATTTGATTTGATTTTTTGATTTTTTTGTTCTCATTGTGGTGAGCACAGATTTTTTTTTTTAATATATACAGCCTGTTAAAGAAGAACTGACCAAAAAGTACATAATCTGATTTTGAGACTCGTTACCATAAAGGCAGGCATGAGGCAAATTTTGTGTGTGCAACGGACTTTGACAGAAGTTTTGTTTCAACCCCTCAAAATGCGTTGATGCATTTGTAAAGCGGTACAGACAGCTGAAATACCGTGACTACACATTCATAGTGCACAACGCATCGGGGTGTGACAATTACATTGTTGGAATACTTTGTAAAATAAGGTATCGCCCCTCTTGTGACTATGAGGGGTAGCAGAGTCATTGATGTTTGACAAGGCGTTCAGACAGTGGTGGATTGATTCCTTCAGTTTCATGCCTATGCATCTAGCAAAAACATCTGCAGCCTTAGGGTTTGAGGAGATGGAGAATCTGTATTTTCCTCAAGTTTAACACCAGGGAGAATAAATATATTGTTTCTCTCGATTTGTATTTATTTCCTTTATTCAAACTAAAATGTACCATGACAAAATGTATTCTATGTATTTCCACTGTTGTTGGGAAAGTAAACAAACTAAAATGTGATTGACAGTGAATCCTGTTCTGTCTTTATTTGGAATCATTGTTACAAACATTTTCCATGTTGTACACTTGTAAAATGATATCCGCAGCATACAGCGATGGGTCGTATTTTATTGACAGATCGACAAACCATGGCATCATTACACATTAGATTAGTCCTGTACATGTTTGAGTTGTAAGTCATCCCTTATTGCATATGACACAAGAAAAACACAGTGCTGACCACATTACAGCAAATTCACCCTGAACCTGTCTTCAGAATACAACAGTGGTGCAGTTTTTATAAGGAAATTCATGATCTGCACATGGAATTTGTCACAACCAGGTGGGTTATCAAAACTGTCAAAGAAATATCCTCGTTTGTCCTTTGTGATATAAACAGCCAACCAGTGCTCGCCGGGCGTGGCAGAGGGATGCGTGTTCACAATCATCACGGTGGGAAACTTGTAAACATTGTTTTGGTATCTGGTCGCAGGCCAAGACGCCTAGAAAATCTGTACCCTGAATAATTCTTCAATACTAGTTCATTCTATAGTTTTCATGGTGTTTTTTGATGGTAGTCCAAAAGTACTTGTCTCCTGTTTGATACCTCGATAACAGAATCAAAAACAGAATAACATATGAGATTAACGGTGTGTGGCAGCGGTACTCGTTGCCTGTTTTAATTAGCGACACATTCTCCGAAACTCCCTTCACCCGGCTCCGAGTTAAAGCAAAACAGTGTGTATCCGGCCTCAAAATCTTCACGCGATACATCCAGACATCTATTGAAAAATCTACATTTGTTGAAATCCTGCCGATTTCGGAGTTAATAGACACAGGACCTCTGGAGTTTTATATATCAGCCAGCGGGGGAAGATTATCTGGATCTGAATGACGCCTATTTGTTTACCCGTGTGAGAATTACAAACGCTGATGGCACAAACCTGGATAACGATGTAAATGTGGGTTTTATAAACTATCTGGGATGCGCCCTATTTTCGCAGGTAGGTATAATGTTGGGAGACAAGCTTATAAATTAACCCTCCAACACGTATCCATGCCGAGGAATAATTGAATGCTTGATCAACTATGGAAAAGACACACTGGAAACGGCGCTGTTTTGTAAAGACACCATCGGCCATATGAATGAGACGGCGATAGATGGGAACAACCAAGGGGGCTGATCATACAGCAATGTGACATTTAATTAATGTGCTCTCTAGCACCACATAGTGGACACACAAAGTGAGGTTGTCACTATTAGCCAACAGAGCGCTGCAGGTATAATGTATTTTTACAGGCCAACCTGACAGGTAGATGTGCATGGATAGGAACACAGCCCTGGTTGAATGGCACTGTCTGGTATCTTGGATTTGGCAAAGTTTTAGTGAAACAAAGGACATTACAGTTCCCGATATCCCATGAGACACTGATGAAGGTCTCAGAGGCCATCCACTTTATTTTCCTGTTTCTGTACATGAGCAAGCAGGATTCTAATACCATCCTATCTTAATGATTTGATAAATGTTTATCATCACTAGAGTGCTGTGCCCAAAACTAACTGACTGACTGACTGACTGTCTGTCGAAGAGGACGAGGAGGACGAGGAGGTTACCCTGGTCATTCATTCTGCATGCCTGGCCTCACCTGCACACCTGTGCCCGATCAACCCAATCAAGCCATCTACTCTGCTCCAGGATAAAGACCGGCTCATTCATTCACTCCCTTCCAGACCATCTGTTAATCATCACCTGGTAACTAGAGGTTCTAGACCATTACAGTTTGACCCTGAGCATTTCTTTCACTCTCGTCTAACTAAAGTTGTTCATTAATGAAACAATGTTTTCTTCACTTCAGGAGTTAAATTATGCATTTGTGTTTGTGAACTCTGAAAATGGATCCATCCTTTAAATCTTCACAGCTACCTTTCTGTGACTCCTGTTATAAAGGAATCACACAAAAAAACCTTTCTCACCTCCAGCTGGTAGAAAATGCTGCTACCAGTCTGTTAACCAGAGGAAGTGTAACTGAGAGAAGTGAAAATACAGATCTAAAGAGGAGACGGAGAGATTCAGGGAGGAGCTAAGCTGTTACTGAACTATAGAAGAGAGAGGAACTTCCATATTCAGCAGAGTTCAAACCAGAAACATTACCTTTATTCAACATGCTGTCATTGCATCATTGTGTGTTTTCTCTGATGTCTCTTTCCATTCTAACAGGTATGTTAGATTATGCAGCATGAAAAAGTTTTATTCCAATAACATCTGAATGTCAATCATTGATTGAGTCTTTTAAGACATGAAATAACAGTTATCTCTTCCTTCAGGTGTCAGCTGTGAAGATCTCACTCCAGTTAAGAAAGAAGAGTTCAGTTCAGAAGGCAGCACTGTTACTCTGTCCTACAAATACTCCAAAAAAGCAACTGGTGATTATTATTTCTTCTGGTAAGGTATCGACAATATCCAGGAAAACTGGCTACCAGAGTTCCTGATCTCTCATTCAGGAACAGGAGGAATGTTAAATAATCCAGTTCCTGGATCTGTCTGGTTAAAGTGAGTCGACATTATCCCAAATGGATCTGCAAACCACTGCTGCAGAGTTCTGTGTATCTGCGGTGTATCTTTGTGAGGCCCACTTGGGACAGGAAACAGCAAAACTCTGTACAAAAACCTTTTGAGCAAAGACAAAGAATACTCCACAACGTCCACTAGAGGGAGTCACAACCATAAAACCATGTCATGTTCTGAGCCAGTGTCAGTGGACTGATGAAAAAGACAACAGAAAGTGAAGCAATAAAGATCAGAGATAGAGATACTTTGGAAAAGAACTGGCCCCACCCATTGAGCTTCAGTTCAACCACTGAAATTATTTCTTACTCGTTCTACTGCAGTGGAGGAACGTTGCTCATCTGCTGTTTGGATTTAACAACTGCAAAGAGATGTTGCTGTATTTCTTTTTGCTTTTATGTCACATTATAGGTGAGCTTAAGAACAGGGAATTTAAGTCTTACATGCTGCATGAATCAGACATATACAATCTGTATTTCAACACTTTTCTCATTTCTTTGCTCACATAGAAGACACATCATGTTTTAGTCACCTTTTCCCTCAGTGGAGTTGTATCTTTGTATATTTTGCTGTTTGTGTCCACAGAGTAACACTGTACAGTTGACATTTTCCACTGTCTTCTCCTCTCAGCCTCATCAACAGTGTTAGTCTAATGGCTTCATTTTCTCTCCTTTTTCCAGGACTAATATCTGGAGACAAAATCTCTCCTGTAGGAGGTGAAGTCAGTAAAAGAGAAGGACAATCTGTCACATCTCACATGTAACTATGAGACGAGTTATAGCTATGTTCTCCTTTACTGGTACAAACATCATTCTGACCTTCAGGCTCCTCAGTTTATACTCTGGAAAGGAATCAAAAGATAACACAGCTGAATATATTCCTAACAAACGATATGAATCTCAAACATCACCAACATCAACTACGCTGACCATAAGAGACCTAACCCTGGCAGACACAGCTCTCTACTACTGTGCTCTAGAAACACAGTGATACAAAGTGTAGAAGAGGCTGTACAAAAACCTGAACACAGATATGTGACTCCTCTTCAAAGAGGAGGGAAGTGGTATTCAAACCACAGCTTCATATCAGATGGATTCTTGCTAATTCCTGTTTTATCAGAGTCACTGTGGTTACAGCTGCTAATGAAACACTGTGGGAGGATTCACATGAGAGCAAATCCACATCAGTGACAAACCAGATTTGACAGGGAGTCTCTCAGAGGGAACCTAATCCTCTGCAGCCTGGGGCACTGTTGCATGAATTAATCTATTATGAGTAAGTGGGGCAGGATTGGTCCCTTTAAGGAGAAAAAGCCTCCTAAATGATGAATGCAATTACATGTTGTGTGGCTCTGGATATGTCGGGAGAGTGATGGGGTCAGGTTCAAACTGTTTCACCCAGACTGTCCTGAGTATGTCAAATATTGCAGGCCAAAGCTCTGACGGTTGTGGACAAGACCAAAACATCTGCATATAGCCAGCAGGCGACTGAGGCCAGCAGCAAACACAGCCTGTCTATATGAGCAAACAAAGAGGAAGAAACTCAACTTGACTGCAAAGATTTATACTGCTTTTCTTCAACAGAGCAAATACTTAACAAGTGACTCCCTGGGGTAACCAACAATGCAAACGGACTGATAACTGAAGTGCCAAGAAATAACCAATATGAATGTCCATTAGTGTCTTTGCTCTTTACTTGCTTTTATTGTACTTAACATTTTACAAGGCTCAACATTTTCATCACATTGCTGTTTAGTCCAGCCTAAGGGAAAACCATGGCACAACATAAAGAGTGACTGACTCCCTTTTCTCCCCACTCCCCACAGGACCCAGAGCATGGGTGGGTCCCATTGTCGTCGAAGATGGTCTCATTGGTCCGTTTGTCCAATCACCGGCCACCATCTAGACAGAACACAAAGCAAAGGACAAGGTGACAGCACCTCCCTCAGGCAGGGAGCGACAACAACACAGACACTAAAAGGAGAAACACAAACTTGTGACTCCGGGTCATAACACTGCACATGAAACAATAAAAAAAGACTTACATAAGACTAATGTGAGACTTGTCACACATTCACAAATTACTATATTTACATCTCTTCTAAGTCAGTAACAAACTCACTTAAACCAGGAAAACAATTTAACAGAGCATGAAATAGTTGCGTTACATTTTTATGTATCTTCAGATTCAACTACATAACAAAACAAAACTTTTTGTGTATGTGATTAGCATTTCTATTGTATTACATGCTACCTTACCCATTAGCTATAGGTCCATGAGCCTAACATAAATATCTCTGTTTCAACAAATTATGGCAAAACCCCTCAACTCTACACATTACACCCTTATCCCTAATACTGGAGTACATGCATGCAATTTTGAGGAATATTAATCCATCTGTATCTACAACAAAGAGGCAGAAAACTTTGCATTCACTGCAACTGCAGGATCATTCAACCCATTTGAGTCTCTGCAGGATTTTTAGTTTCACCTAGGCTAAGTCCGCCATCTAGTGACATGTTTGAGTATTGCACAAAGGCTGTAAATAAATTATAATGAAACTGACATTTAATCACTAATTAAGACATAATAAAAAAAAGGGGTTGGGGGTATTTTAACTCATTTAACTTATTATTTTAGCAATGAACTGTAACATATTCCCAATGACTTTTATGCCATTTTTAAAATTCCTGTAGGTATGTTTTAACACTTTACATTGTGTTCATATTTCTGTCTGGTATACACATTTTTAATGCTTTACATTTACATATCTTGCATGTAATACAAATATGTTACTGACAAGAGAGGCTGAGAGAACTGAGGGGGAGATAGATTTGAGGTTTCTGAAGGATATTTTGTGTTTGTCCTTTGGGATGTGAATAGGAATATCAGTGTCCATAGTGACTGCCACTTGGTCAGAGATTCTGAGTTTGAGACTGGAGAGCTGATGTATTGTAAGACCAGTGGAGCCGACCAAATCCAGGATATGGCCACGGCTGTGAGAAGGGAAGTTGATATGTTGTGTGAAGCTGAAGCATTGTAGCAGTTCCACAAAGGCAAATTTACAATCTGTGGATCATGATGGATATTAAAATCACCCATGAGGAGAATGGAAAGTATAATTACACATCAGATAAGTCAGAGAGAAAGGAGAAGTTTGGTTTTGGGGGGACGTGACCAGAGGGGTGGGACCAGAGAGTTTAAAGACAAGGTGTTTAAAAGAATAGGTGGCAGGTATGGAAATTGGAAGTTTTAATGTACTTCTTATAAATAGCAGCAACACTACTTCCCTGACCCTTGAGACGAGGTTATCAATGTATGTGAGTCCTGGGGGGGGTCAGTCTGGTTTAGCTTCTGGTTTATGCCAGGTTTCAGTGAGACAGAGGAAATCTAAATTACCATCCATTATGAATTTATTCAGAATGAAGCTTTTGTTGTTGAGTGGGTGTTAAGCAAAGCCGGTGACAGATGACATTGCTTTGTGATAGGTTGAGGAAACTGAGAGTACGGAGATTGGACAGATTCACGTGTTGTTTGTTATGATGATGTTATGAAGAAGTTGGTGTGTGACAGGATGACGTGGATGGGATGGAATTTGGTAACATGAAGTTGTAGGAGAAGTAGTCCAGCTCCTTTGAGAGTGCCCATGCAGTCCGAACACAGGTGGTTGTTGAAATTATGAAGATCTAAGGTGGAGCACAGTGGCGGCATGGTTCAGTTAAGGAGTGCGAGGAGTGAGCTAACCAACCAAAATGAGATACACGAAGAGGACGTTTCTATCCGGACCCACAGGGGTTGTTTGCCTGGTGTCTCGTTAGTGTTCCAAAAAAGAAGTCTGCCGATGTTACAGGCCGAATAGTACTGGTAGAAATTTGGGAATGCCAGTCTGCCTGTTGATTTGGGAAGCTGACGGATTGTTCACTTCATATGTGTTTGTTTAGTACACCATAAGAATGAGTTTATCAGTTGATCAAATGTGGAAATGAAAGACTTACTAATAGAGATTTTTTTTATGAGATAGCACATCCCAGTAGAGATAGGGAGAGAGAGCCATCTAGCTAAATAAAATTTCTTAATAAAGTTGGATGAAGTTTTTTCCCTTGTCTATGTTTGACCAAATGTCAGGAACCTTGCTGTGATGTTTGACACTAACTGTACTTTAAGAAACACCAACAAGGCCATGCAGTCATGTTACAACCACCTGAGGATTATTTGATGTGATATTTATGCTTATTTCCTCATGGTTGGACAATTATTATATACTATTATGGTCTTTTAACAGGTATAAATCAGAAATCAATTAATAGACTCATAATTGTGCAAAATGTGCCAGTGAGAGTCCTCACAGAAACCATGAAAGGAAAACCTATTTTAATGACCTTCCACTGATTGCCTAATTGTTTAAGAATTGATTTTAAGATTTTACTTCTCACTCTTTAAAGTCCTTCATGGCCTGGTCCCAGCATATACATGCCTGAGCTGCTGTACTCTTACTAACCAGTGTGCAGTCTGAGATCTGCAGGCAGAAACTTGCTGGCTGTTCCCACCTCACACTAAAGGGACTGAGCTTTTTCTGTCGGGGCTCCTTGACCGTGGAATGACCTGCCTGACAACTATCTTCTTTTCTTCTTTGGAATAATTTTCTATTTAAATTTTTACATTTTATCCTGGTGTTTGATTTATCGTTTATCGTTTTCTGGTTTTTAATGTTTCGTTATCCATTTTTTTTGTACCTTTTTTCCTTGTTTTCTTACCTTTTTCCTTATGGCCTATCTAATTATATATATATATATATATACATATATATATATATATATATATATATATCATGTATGTAATGTAATATTATATATATATATATATTCATAATGATAAGTGCTTAACCAATAAATCATTATTATTATATTATTATTATTATTATTATTAAGAATTATTATTATTATTATTATTATTAAAAGACACCCATTGTTACATTGCCCCAACTATGTGGTAATTAACAATAATGCAATGCATTTACTTTAACTTAAATCATTTTAAACTGACCAGTCCTTCCATGTGCATTGATCATTGATTAACACAGTTTTTCACATAGCTGGCAGCCTTTTCACATAGCTGGCACGATCATCATCTGTGATGATGGTAAAAGAAATTTTGCACTCTTACTTTTAATCACTTGAAGATTAAAATTTGTATTTTTATTTATTTTATTTATTATTTATAAGAATATTTGTGTTGGCTTGAAGATTAAAATTTGTATTTTTATTTATTTTATTTATTATTTATAAGAATATTTGTGTTGGCTGAATTTGATTTATGTGTGAATGAACTGTTTATGTGTGAATGAACACATTTAATTAAAACATTACATTAAAATATGTTTATTACTTTAAGAATATAACATCCTTAGTTGCAGCACTGCTGCCTGAAATAGGCACAAACTATCATGCAGAAACAAAACTAAATTTAACTTAACAAGCTGCCGGTGCTCTTTTCTGCATCAAATCAGGTTTTCTGAGCGATTCATAACAGTTTTATATAAACTGCATATTGCATAAATAAAATGACTTTTGTCAAATACAACCATTTTGACACACATGATATTCAAAACCTGCTTCTACAAGCTCAACATGTTCTGAGCAACTGATTCATTGGTGGTACAAATGTTTTCATCTGCATCCAAAAAGGAAAGAACACAAAGAGCCTTTCCACGACCTGACAGAGATTGCTTCACTCAGGAGCCACAGGGTGGTGCTGATGTCACATCAAAAAACAGGAACCCCCCTCTCTGTTTACTGTGTGTCAACTGGTTTATAGTAATTTAAATTTCAAATTTATTTACTTAAAGCCCAAAATCACAAACATCATTGTTTGCCTCTTTACAATCTGAGGGCTTTACAGTTGTGACAGTTGTGACCCTCTGTCCTTAGACCCTCGAACCGTCAGGTCAAAAACTTCAAAAAAGCCTTTATGGGATGGGAAAAAAGAAGAAACCTGAGGAAGAGCCACAGATGAGGGATCCCTCTCCTGGGACAGACAGACAGACGTGCAATAGATGCCACATGACACGAACATCATCACAGTCAGAACATCATCATCAGTCATATATGTCAGTTATCATGGGTAGCTAAACATGGGTCTGTAGATAAACTGAGTTCAAATTGAGTTCATGGGTTTAGTCCGTGTGTGAAGGTGTCACAGGTGAATGGAAATGAGTCTGTGAGTCCAGGTGCATCACAGATGACCTCATATGGAGCATGTGGAACCACCACTCGGCCTTCTCTCCACAACAGTGACACAGATCAGAGATCATGTCCCCAGATGTGAACCTCAGACAGATGGACCACAACCAGAATCAGTGAGGAACCTGCAAGACTGGAGAGAACAAAGAGGACCAGTTTATAAGGCCACTTTAACCAGTTTATAAGGTGACTCCGTTTTGCACTATTTTAAACCAGACCATATGCAGGTGCCAGGTATGGTATTGTTGATTGTTTGTTATAAGCCATGTGAGATTCTGGTCACATATGGGGATGTGACATTTGTAACGTGGTGTTAAAAGTGCAGTTTTGGGACGTCAGCAGGTAGTACTAATATCAGCTGTTCACCTGGTGGCATGTTCAGAGAGGAATGAACAGAGAGGGTGAGTACAGGGGAAGTTCTACCGGACCCCAGAGGTTTTGCTGGTGCATCACTGCAAGAAGCCATGTTGAACCGTAGTCTTAAAATCTTAAACATCGCTTCAATATTATTTTGGATACTCCTTTAAACATTGTCTTTGTATGGATTCACTGTTTGTTTTACCTGGAAATAAATACACAAAAGATTTCATTTATATCATTACAGAGCGGTGATTCATTTACAGTCAGTACGTCCGGCAAACAAAGTTTTTCATCATGTTTGACTTAGCCTTCTCGGCGACTATATGCAGAGAGTCATTCCCTGAGGATTTTTGAGAGTCTGGTTCTGTACAGGTACAGTCATATAGACTCATAATGGCATTGCATGAGAGCAGCTGAAAGGACTAGATTCCACTGATGCATGTTAAGAATGCAGTTTTGGGCCCAGCATTACTGCCATGTCTTAAACCAGTGCATCTGAGTTGAGAAACTTCTGCTGTTCCCATAACTAAGGCTGAGCTTCTGTCTAGTAACCTTGACTTCTTGGAAATTTTCATTATTTACCTGGTGTTTGATTTACTTTTAATGTTTTTATTTTTGTACAGTTGTTTTTTCTTAAAAAATATTTTTGTTACAATAAATTTGAGAAAACGTACTTTCAATCTTCTGTATGTTTTAAAACTGCACATGCAGCAGAATTGACAATAATGCACTCTTAAATCACTTGATAGATTTTTATTTAACCATTTAACACTTAAAGAATTTTGTGTTGCTTTGATTATTTTGCTTTGAAACACATAATTCTTAAAAAATATGACAGAATCTCTAGTTGCAGAGCTGAAGCTATATGAGACCTATAACTTAACAAGCTTTCTTTTCTGATCAAAAGGTCTGAGGAAGTTTTATATAAACTGTTTTAAGTCTACTTCTTAAACACTGACACTGTGTCTGCCTCTCCAGGACCCAGACTGGGATTTAAATTTCAAATTTATTTACTTAAAGCTTCAGGAGAAGTTATGACACTCTCTGTTCCACTCAAAGAACCTCCTTCTGACTGGGAGAACATCACAGAATGGTTCAGAGAGCTGGGCCTGATAGCTGAAGGCTCTGCCCCCTAGACTACTTCTGGAAACCCTGGGAACTACAAGTAAGCCTGCGTTTTGGGAGCGCAGCACTCTAGTCGGATGATAAGGAGTTATCAATTCATTAAGATATGATGGTGCCAGACCATGTAGAGCCTTATATGTGAGGAGTAGGATTTTAAAATCCACTCTAAATTTTACAGGGAGCCAATGCAGAGAAGCCAATACTGGAGTAATATGGTCTCTTTTCCTGGTTTTAGTCAGCACCCGAGCAGCGGCATTCTGGACCAGCTGTAGAGTCTTTAACGACTTGTTCGGGCAGCCTGATAAAAGTGAATTACAATAATCCAGCCTGGAAGAGACAAATGCATGGACTAATTTTTCAGCATCGCTTTGGGACAGAAAAGTGCCGAATTTTTGCGATGTTGCGCAGGTGGTAAAAGGCAGACCTTGAAATATGCTTAATATGGGTGTCGAAGGACATATCCTGATCAAATAAAACACCCCAGAGGTTCCTTACAGTGGTGCTGGAGGCCCAGTTAATGCCATCCAGCAAGGCTATCTTAGGAGAAAACGTGTTCCTCAGGTGTTTCGGACCTAATAGGATCACTTCAGTTTTATCTGAGTTCAACAGCAGGAAATTTCTGGTCATCCAAGCCTTTATATCTTTAAGGCAGGCCTGGAGTTTCAGGAGCTGATCAGTTTTGTCTGGCTCCATTGATAAATATAATTGGGTGTCATCAGCATAACAATGGAAATCTATGGAGTGCCTCCTGATGATATTGCCAAGGGGCAGCATATACAAAATAAATAGGATTGGACCGAAACACTGAACCTTATGGCCCAGTGCACATAAAAATGAAAATGTGTTTGAGAATATGAACCACTGAAAGACTAAATCAATTCACGAAAGGTCTTCACAGGCTTTTTTACTTGATCAGGAACTACCTGTGTTTTTTTTACCTTTAAATTACAGCACAACAAATCTCGGGTCATGTATTCCAACAACTGTTCACTTTACAGGGGAATTTGGGGGGAAAGTGGGGTCAAATGTGGCTTAGCAGGTCTGTGGGAGGTTAATCAGGCAATGGTAACCATTTAGTGCAAAATGTGTTCAATTTTAGAGGTCCTATTGTCAATGTCCATCCATCCATCCATCCATCCATCCAGGGTCTACTCCATCGTCTCCTACCAGTTAGATGTACCCAGAAAATTCCCAAAGGAGGAGGCATCCTGATCAGGAACTGTCTGCACGAGCTGGGCATTTTCATGCCTGAAACACATGGTATTTGGACATGTGTGGTCTTCCACAGAGATCAGTGATTAAGGATTAGCACATCACCTGCATGACTTGACTTTGGTGTGTGCAGTTGGCTTAAAAATGACTTTAGTGCTGATGAGCTGTTTGTAACGGTGATGGTGTGGTGATGAAAATCTTCAACATCTTGTTTTCACTTAACAATAATTTATTTTCTTTCAACATAACTATCATCCACATTCCTGCTTGAATGAAATTGGTTTGTTTTAAAAGGATTTATTTCAGCAAACACATCCTCAGAAAAATGAACAAAAACATTAACACAAACAGATTATCTACTTCATTCAGGTCCTGGACAGTTTGTGACAAAATCCACACGATGGTGCTGGTGTTTCATCTAGAAACAAACAGAAAGTGTTTAGTACACCACCTACAGGACAAAGGACTTACCAAACCTTACAAACCTTGCAAAACTGATATTAGAGAATTGACAAAACATTTGTTAATTTGACATTTGACAAAAAAAAACAAAAAAAAATTTAAAACAGGAAGAGAAACTATTAACTACATCAAAGTAGTACAGACATAGTAGAATAATGTCCAAGTGGGGCATTTTGGCCCACAGGCAGCAGGCAATAATAACAAATACAAGTAAAAGATCTCAGATTTTTCATGCACTCGTGCACTTTGAATGAGGATAAAACAGTGTTGTCTGTGAAGGTTTTCAGTCAGGGTCATTTCTGAGTTTGGAAAAAAGTCAACTGGACTTTGCTTGAAATTCTTGTAGATGTTTCACCTCTAATCTAAGAGGCTTCTTCAGTTCTGACTGACTGATGGAAAGGAGGATTTTAAACCTTCTAGTAGGGTTGTGACCTCTGAGAGTCGTTGATCTTATGTGGGACGTTTCCTCACTCCGGTCATCATGTGAGCTGCTCAGGTCACATGAGTCGAGGTGTGAATGGGTGTGGATCTGTCTGTGGAGGATCTCAGGACTGTAGGTGGCTGATAGCTGGTGTCTCAGACCACCTCCTCAGTTTAGTGATGGTCTTTCCAGTTTGACATAGATGGCTTATTTCACTCCTCTTTCAAACCATCTGTCTTATGTGGTTAAGACAAATAAACTCTTCTGTGGCTGGACCATCCAACCAATGACTGATCTTCAAACCCACTTTACCGCTGAAGTGATAAAAAAGAGAGAAAAAAAATTGGGTTAGGTAACCGACTTGGCAAATAGCTCAGGACTTTGTGTTGAAAGGAATATGATGATGTTATCATTAGCAAGACAAATTGTTTCTCTGTGCTGTCGCCCATGACCTTTTAACATGCACCAGGTCATGTTGACATATCCAGCAACAAATATCTACATAACAGAAGCAGCTTCTGATTATTTTTTTTATTGTTTGTTCCTCTGTTAGCATTATAGATACAGAATATGTCCAGAAAGTATAAGGGACAGATGCTCACACAGATGCTCACACATCACAAGATGTTTGAAAGTATAGCATGTAACGTTTTCATATCTCTGTATATTTGTTAATATTGTACTGCACGTTCATGTATATAATACGTACTAAACTGGTCTATAACAGGCCGTAGTGTTTGTGTAACCAGATTTAACTCCTGTACCCTCCCTCTGTGTAATTAAAAAGACACTGTAGATAAAATATAGTAGAACTCAGTTTGTCATACTACTACTTCGATCATATGGATTTATTTGCATATTTTCTGTATCAGTACAAAGTTCCTGAAAGTTTTAGGGACACTTTCAGCTGTAGTTTTTAAATTTTTTTTTTTTTCCCACCACGTGTTGGAAATATTCTGAGGTCGTGTTTCCTCTTCTCTGTCTGCTGGCGGATGTTTGTCAGACCTCAAAGCTTCAAGCTGCTGCAACCTGGTTTCTTTTTTCTTTTGTTTTCTACCTCATGCACACTCTGCTGCTGACTTCCTGTTGGTGGTGAAACTGCAGAAAACAACAAACAAAACCAACAAACAAACTAATCATTTTCCATCACCATCACAAGGTTTGTGTGACAGCAGGTCAAATTCTACCTGGATGAAGATGGTGTTTTTTTTGTATTATTTCTAAAAACCACCATGTGGAGGTCCTGTTATATTTTATTAATAAGACTGATGTCTGATGTCACAGTGGACGAAGAAGAAAAGAGTTGATATTTATACCTGAGCAAAGTAAACCCTAAACTACGAGGAGCCCCAAAGCCTCGTGTTCCCTCTCTCAGTAACTTTTGGATCATTTGAATTCTTTGCAGATTTATTTGAGAAATTTCTCTCCTAAAGCACAACATTAACTGCTTCCTGTGTTATTTTTGTGGCCCTGCCTTGTAGAGGGGCCCTGTGTCACAATCTAGCTCTGACATCTTATTCTGCTTAATAAAGTTTAATCAAACTAACGTACAGAAATCCTGGCGAAGATAATATTCCAGTTTAGGAGTGCTGGTTTGTTTGTGGGTCTCTATGAAAAATATACTGAAGGTGCCGATGATGCTGTGGTTTATGTTCCATGTTTGATATGAACAAAGAGCTAAACATGTTGATCAGAAGAGTGAAATATGAACCAGCTGAACATAGCCAGGCTTTCTTTGTGTTATCTGGCTAAACAAATCCTAAAAATCCCTCGGAGATAACGGGTAACAGGTATCACGATGGTGGTGATCAGCCTTTCTTTGTTATCCAAGTTTCCTTCATAAAAACGAACATTTGGTGTCGACTGACTCTTCAGGACCAATCGAGTGCTGCCTATGGGAGGAACAGGCTGTTAGAACGGAGCTCTGAGGGATGTAAAAAAATGATCAGGACGAAAAGCAAAACTGTTACTGGAAATAAGGCGAGTATGGAGCCCCAAATGTCCTGTAAGTTGAACGAGATAAAAAACAAAGAAATGTGTAATTAATCAAATGATTAAAAACCTGCACAGTGAACCTGGAGCTCTGACACCAGAGTCTTTGACCTTAGAGCAGAGAAAATAACCTCATGCTTCATAAGGACCAAGGTTGATCAATAATTTATTGAGTCCTAAAGTTTCTTTTCTTGTTGCGTTCAAAATCTGTTGATACAAGTGACAGAAGGAAGAGACTAAACTATGTTTTATAATAATGAGTTCTTTTCTAATTAATTTGATTTTATCACAGGCTCCCAGTGTGCAACCTGGATCTGAATGAACTGCATCATCTGTGTCCTGATTTATTATTACAGAGTAAACCAACAAAGAGGAAAACTCTCAACCTTCTTTAATGTGTCAGTCGTCACTTCTTATCTGTCATTATTAGTTTTTTTAGTCTCCCAACACCACAAAGCAAGAATGAGCTGTGAACACATTTTTAAAAAAGCAGAAAACTAAAATGCACCAACATGTTTGACCCCTCAGTGATAATTATTGACTTAAGGAAACAATGGATAAGATGAAGATCATTTTTCACTAGAGGCAGGATTTGAACATCATTTCTGCCTCTGGGAATACTTAACGTTGGAGTTGATCTTTTTTTTTTTTTTTTTAGTATTTCTTTGTTCTGCATTTTTTCATCTTTTCTCCATGTCATGCCTCATAGAAAGTGTAAAGTGACTTTAAGAAAAGTCTGATAAACATAAGACGTACATGAATACTGACAGAAAATGAACATGACTATTAAAATATCAATGAATGTTACGGAAGTGGAAAGAACTTTTCTCGTAACAGTGCACAGCAGATTTGGGACATGGTGGTGTCTTCAGGCCTCAGAGCAGCTGTTTGTTTGTCCACCTGGTTCTCAGTCACACCTGAATATCTGAACACTGACTGACACATTTATCACAACAGTGTGACCTGCTGCAGCGACGCTTTATATTCAGGCGTCTCGTCTCTGTTTCTCACGCTGATTCTGAGGCCACACCTGATGATGCGTCTTCACCTCGGCACCGCCTGACCATGACCTCGATTTCCCCGCACACACACACACACACACACACACACACACACACACACATCCTGTCCCAGCAGGCTTTGAGGCAGAAACCACAGCCGCCTTCGTCTGTGACGCAGGCGTCTTCGTGCAGCTCGTCTTCATCGGGCGACCACATCCTGTGGAAACAGTGAGGCAGAAGATTTTCCAGCAGCAGCAGCAGCAATCAGATCACAGATAAAAACACCTACACAGCATGACAAGTGATGATTTACACTTTTGAAAAATTACCATTTTATAGTGTGATAAAGACACAAATGTTTACATTTCTGTTTAACTCATATAAATATACATGTTTCTCATGTACATGTTTCCCATTATGCTTTTACTGATATTTATTCTTTCATTTGTTTTCCTACTTTTTTATGTATTCCAGGTATTTTCCTAAATGCTTATCTTCCTTAAAAAACTCCACTTTTATTACTTTTATTAATGATTGAAAAGGGCGATGCTTCCATGTAAGATCTTTGACCTTTCTAATATTCAGAGTAAATATTGGTTCTTAGGATTTAAACACAAAGAAAACTAAACGTAGAAACACAACAGTCTTTGTTTTCGACCTCCTTGAGGACACTTTAATCTGAAAGTCTGTCTGTTAACCAACATACGCTCTGCTGCAGAGTTTGAATGAGTTGGTGAGGTCAGATGAATTTTATGTTGACCAACAAACAACTTGAGTACATCAGATCATCTCATTCTTCACTATCACACTGATTTCCACTTTAATGGAAAATTCAAACTCAGACTTTTGTCCATCATTTCTATCAGTTATAGCTTTAGGAGTCATTATTGCAAACATACATACATATTTACAGTATGCAGTATATACTGTATATTTATACATGCTGCTTTGTGCATGAAGCATCATCAGCTGTCCGCATACTTTTGGCCACATCACGGTGGAAAGGTGTGCAAGTTTAAAAGGTTAAATTAGAAACCAGCAGCAGATCACAGATCAGATTCATGATTGATTGACAGGTGATTCATGAAGCTAATGATCATTATCAGTCTGAGGGGGGCGCTGCAGCGGTCTGTGCATTACAAAAAACACAGAAACTAACAGAAACCAACTGAACATGTCATGTTTTCAGTTCATTTTGAGTGCTAATGGTTCATTAATGATAGTAAAAGAAGAGCACTTTGTTTTCAGATCAGGTGGTTTTAGTAATTATCAGAGAGGATAACAGGGCTGTTTTCAGTACTGATGATTAGCTGATAAAAATGACAGTTAGCACCTGCTATCATCACTTTAATGTATAGTTCACATTAAAAAATAAGTCAGATATCACACACAAAACTGCATTTTACCTTCATGTACATATGCATGAATGTTTAGTGTCAGAAGTAAAATAGACTTTTTCAGGACTGCTCCTTTGTGTTATATTATGATTAAATATCATATTACTCAGTTTGTACCACCAACTAATAAATGTGAGCATTTTAATGTTTGTCAATGTGGAGCCAGCTGTTCATTCTTTATACAACCAGGTAGATTAGTAGTTCCAGTACTGCGTCATTATACATGCATACCATATATATTTTATGTATATAAATAAATGTAGTATATTAAATGCACTATTTAAAAGTATGCAGTGGCGTAAAATGGAAATAAATGCAAAGTACAAATATATCAAAACTGTATGTTTGATGCTGTGCTGAAGTTAAACTCCACTTCTGGAGATGTGGACATATTGAGGAAATTCACAGAGCAGTTAAACATGAAGCCTCAAGCTTTATCATCTTAACTTTTCTTTTTAAACTCTGCAGAGACGTCAGAGCCAAAAAGCTGCTGATCCTCCACAGAATGAAGACCAGCAACGCTAGACCATGATGCATTGCTGCAGATGAAACTAGCCAACAGTATATAAAGTTGTTCAAATGAACCTGAAACATGAACAGCAGTAAAATGCAGCGTCCACATTAATGCAGCAGGAAGATTCATCCAGAAACATCAGAGAGAACAGGAACACTTTACTGACACAGGAGGACTGTTAGAAATACTCATTCTGCTGATTATATGGACAAAGCTCAGCCTAAGTGAGGTTTTGAATGCAGGACTTTACCTGTAGTGGAGTATTTTCACATCGTGGTATTTTGATTTTGAGATGAGAAGTATTCTGCAGCAGAGAGGCTCGTGTGAACAGTGTGCAGTCATGTAAAACAGAAATATGGAGATATTTATTTCCAAGTGAAGAATCTGAGCTCTAACAGTTAAAATATACTGAATATTCAAAGTAATAAAATTCAGCTCAGTGAAAGTGTGACATAAAAACATGTAAAAATATTAAAATCAACACTTTGGGACGGTGCCAGTGGAAAACAGGTGGAGTGGAAGTGGGCTGAGATGTATTTGTGGATCACACACACACACACACACACACACACACACAGCTGTGAGATACACTCGGCGGTTTTCATCGTTTCCATTCAGGCTGGTTGTGAAACACTCAGACCAACATGGTTATGATTCAGAAACATCACTGACACATTTTCAGGCCTCTGTCCTCCCTCATGATGATCTTTAAATGATGATGAGAAAAGAAACTGTCAGGATGAGGAGAAAAGAAACTTGTGACAAGATGATTCTCTTTTATTTCCTGTTTGTTTTTGATGTTGAATGTCACAGATTTTCTGTAGCTTTTATTAAAGTCTCTGTAAACGTCTTAAACTTGAGTCGCACATCTAAAGTGACAGAGTGTTTGGTTCACCATGCAGAGCTGCTAACGTGACGCTCTGATGTTTCCTGGATGATTTTCCACTTTTACAGCAACTCGTGTTTTCAGTTTAATTGTGACAAATTTCTCCTTTTAAAAGTAAAAAGCCAAACACTCCAACTAACACAATAAAATAAACTATGTGGACATTAAGTCCTGTTAAGGTCTAAACAGTGAAAATCATCATCATCTGATTCTGTTGAGCAGAAAGAAACTCTCCCTTCAGAGTCTGAACTCATTTAACCTTCATGTTCACTGACTTCCTGATCAATGATTTTAAGGATTAATAAGAAAGGGGCACTTTGTTTTTCCTCTAATAAACCTCTAATGTCCCTTTAAGAAAACTGTGATGGTTCAAAGCACGTGGACAATATCGATGTTGGACGATTCTGCAGAATAACAGATCACATCTCATGAAACCGTCACAAATATGTTTCTCTCTACAATATCTGTGCGTGTAAATGACAGTATGATGAGGAAAAGATGGTGTTTATGGTGATAGTCGATGAGAGGACACAAACTGCGTTCTTCGCCTTTGCTTCATTATGGACATGTTTCATGTTTCAGATTCAAGATTTATTATTATCAGGTTTTTTTATTATCATGTTTTTTTGTTATCATGTGCACAGTCACAGTCATCTCTGCCTCAAACCTCAAACTATGCTCAAAAATATTTAGAAGAAATATGACCGGAGACTGTGCTGTCCACATAACGTCATTTTGTTTTGTTCTGGGTCTGTTAATGATTTTGTCTCAGCTGCATCAGGACTGATAACACTTTGAATGTGTTTACATTTAATGTACATTCAATATTTGAATTTATTGTTGAAGTTAAAATGTCAGATCACATCAGTCCTCACAAAGACAGACAATGTAAGCGTAGGCACACACACACACACACACACACACACACTTATCTCTGTGTTGCTGGTGTGTGTTATGCTGCAGAACAAACAGGAAACCACAGAGAGAATCGCAGCATGATCGAGTCTGAGCAGCTCTGCTGATCACAAACACTGATTACTGTCAGGAGGCAGCCTGAAAACACCACAACGACACACACAACAACACACCACAACAACACACACAACAACAACAACAACAACAACAACAACAACAACAACAACAACAACACAACACAACAACAACAACAACGCACACACACAACAACAACAACAACAACACACAACAACAACAACAACAACAACAACAACAACAACAACAACAACAACAACACACAACAACAACACAACAACACAAACAACACACAACAACAACATTTTTGTAACAACAACACACACACACACAACAACACACACACAACAACAACACAACAATAACACACAACAACACACAACAACACACACACAACACACAACAACACACAACAACAACACAACACACAACAACACACAACAACACACAACAACAACAACAACAACAACAACACACAACACACAACAACACACAACAATTTGCAACAACAACAACAACACACACACACACAACAACACACAACAACACACAAACAACAACAACAACACACAACAACAACACAACAACAACAACAGCAACAACAACAACAACAACAACAACACACAACAACACACCACAACACACAACAACAACAACAACAACAACAACACACAACACAACACAACAACACAACAACAACAACAACAATACACCACAAAAACACACAACAACAACGACACACACACACACACACACACACACACACATACACAGACATAAAGCGTCTGTGGAGGCTGAGCTGTAAAAGTTCAGATCTGTGAGCGGAGCAGCTTCTGATAAACTGAAATAAAGAAACTCCTGACAGTCTGATTTGTTCCTCACATGAGTCATTGATCAGTGTTCATTTCTCACAGTTTGACTAATAACATCAATAAAGGTTCCTTTAAATCTTTAGCTCATTTTGAGAAAGAAGTCCTGAAATCACACACAACTAAAAACTGTGCCAGATAACACTAATTAACTTCAACAGTTATTTCCATTTCATCATTTTCTTGACGTAGACAGGAAACAGACAGAAACATCACACGATCTACAAGCTAATAAAATGAAAAGAACTCAGACAGCAAACAATGAAAATATGTTCATCAAGCTCCAACTCTCAGCCCACAGGTTCACATTTCCCATAATGCAGAATCTGACCATGCTTTGAAAATATTTTTAATGTGCATAAGAAACAACATGTACATGTGTGTCCCGTATATTTACTGCATCCACACACGTATTTTCTTCTTTTCTCAGAGTAATGTAGAAGAAGTCACACACAGTATGGACATAATGTGCTGTGTGTGACATTAAATAGTGTTTTCAGTGTAAGTCCATCCAAAGAGACGAGTCCACGTTTGGATCTCTGCAGTTTCAGGTCAGAGTTCATCAGATCTGACAGAAACAACGATCGTACATTTCAGAGGTGAGTCATCCTTTAATGTAATTAGATCCACCTGTGTTTTATATATATCTATCTATATATCTATCTATCTATCTATCTATCTATCTATCTATCTATATCTATATCTATATATATATATATATATATATATATATATATATATATATATATATATATATATATATATATATATATATATATATATATATATATATATATATATAAAATTGATATATATATATATATATATATATATATATATATATATATATATATGCAAATATCCAGGAGGTTTTCAGTCACACTGAAACACACTGAACAAATAAAAGCTGCTTTGTTCAGTAACTTTGGCTCTTTTTAGAGTCATTTGTCCTTCACAGAGTTTCTGATGACTGTTCGATGTTTCTGAATGTCGTGGTGACTTTTCACAAGTCGGCTCATTAGTGTGACTGACTGTGTGACGGAGGTTTTTACAGGAAACAACAGAGTCGCTGCACAAACACCAGGAAGGTCTTTTGAGACTTGGAACGATTGAAAGAAATGAAACAGGACTGAGTTTTACTTCTTTAATTAAAAACACTGCTGTTTTCCATTCATTGACAGACACAGTTAAAGGACACACACTGTGACAAAAACACATCAGAGCCTCTTTTACTGACCAAAACAGCTCCTGAAGACACACTGACAGAAAAACATGCTCATGTTTAATCTCTGTTTTTCCACCTGCCAGCCGCCCTGCTCGCTGTCTGCTTCAGTTTGGACCCATCAGTTATCGTAAAGGCCTGAAAACACATCCATCTTTCCATCTTCTTACTGTGAATGATGAGATTGTACATTAACATGTTGTCCTCTGGTTCTTCTGCGCACCAGACAGGACTCAGAAACTTTTCAATGATTTGATGAGGTTTGATATATTACTTAGGTTTGATTTATTAATGAGGTTTTGTGACATCAAACTGTGAGGAGGCTGTTACAGCAGCAGATGCCTAAATGTCCCCTAATCAGTATATATTTTGCATACATTATATATCACATCTTATATTAATATATTATATCTGTACTATAAAACTATATGTACATATTATATTATATATTATTTTTATTATTATTGTTAGTAGTAGTAGTATGCTGTCTCCATACATTAATATCAGAGTTATTATATACTCTCATACCATTATCTTCATGTTGTATTTGAGTGTATTTTATTGTATTTTAATGTTCCTGGATGCTGCGACAAACTAAGATTTGTTGTTTAATTTTGATATTTTCATGCACTTTTTATTTCATGTAAAACAGAGTTTGAAATGTTCAATTGTTCTTAAACAGAGATTGTTCTCTCATCTCTATTGACTTCTGTTTGGCTTGAATATAATAGATTTTAATCTGCTCTGTATCTGTGACAGGACTTTAACACACCAACCATCTCAAATCCCAAAAAATGAGAGTAATCTATCAGGATTTCTGTCATCCTAACACAGTTTTATTGTTAGAGGTCAAACAGGGATAATTAACATGACAACATACATTTCTTTCTCTGTGACTGACTCTTTTGTTCATGCATGAATCAATACATGCCTACATTATCAGAAGTAATGTGCTAAATTTGTACCTTTAGTGTTCAGCTTGTCGCTGGATTAGAGATGTCCTGTTGTACCCCTGACACTGGGTACGTATTTGTACACTTATTTGTTCCCTTATGCTTTAATGCTTTGACTCATTTCTCCTGGTTGATTTATCTGAAAAATACCATCTTAGTGCCCAAATGTTGCTCATGAAAATAAAGTCCAATATTTCATTTAGTGTGAATCATTCATCTACACTCAGGATTCAGCACTTTCTACTTTATTTCTTTTATTTCAAGGCTCCTCAACCAAAGCCTCTAAGTTTAAATCTACTTTGAAACAAAGAGTAAAACCTTCACATCTAAAAGTAAAATGAATATTTTACCTCATTTGTTTTGGTATTTGGTCAGAAGAAACACACTTTCCTTATATTCTACTTTCACTTTTAGAAGAAATTGTACATTTTTCTTTCGTGTACCTCTTATCCCACAAAAAGGTTGATGTGGTTACCTTGAGGTCCAATAATTAGCCCTGTGGGGGGGTCATTAGAGCAGATTGTACCTTAAGGGGGAGAAACTGTATTTCTGAGAGTGTATATAATGTCATAAAACATGAAATATGTCTGTCTTTGATGAAAGTGTGTATTTTGCCCTCTTATGGTCATTACATGATTATATCAAATATTTAAGGTCATGATTGTAAATACTACAGAGTAAAGAGGTTTGTGTTAAAGGAGGATTTATGGATAAAAAAACACAACCATCATTCAGTTTTTTCAGTTTTTATTGGAGCAACAAAACACAGGATATATCACACAGCAGTTTTAAAAGCGTTTCTTTTCTATTTTTTTTTTCTACGAGTAGTAAGAGTTTGATGTGACTGTCATATTTACACCAGCAGGACTGAAATTCATTCACCAAAAGCAACATCATCGACAGAATGACAAAAAAAACAAAAAAACTTCAATTCTCCACCTTGATAAAATGACATGTCGCACAGGATGCCTTCATCTCTCTGACTGTATGATGGTATTAACAGATTAACAGGCAATATGACATTTATACAGATTATGTTATATTATTATACACGATTCAGATGGAAGAGACTCAGACGAAAGAAGCTGAGCGATGACTCCGTTTCATTGGACGTTCAGAGAGTCGATCCATCACCTTGGTGAGTTTCTGCAAGATAAAATATGGGAGAAAATTACTAATGCAACCCAGAACAGCTTTGAAATACATCCAGAGTCCAGACCTCCGGTCAACAGCTGAGCCAAAAGTATATCATCAAGAACAAAAACTATGTAGATCTAATGAAAAATGAATTTAGTATGTTACATGATCCTTCAGGATTTTATAAAGTTCAGAAACTTTTACATTTGAAATTTAAACTTGAATAAATTTATAATCTTCTGCATATTATTTTGTGTCTTTTGTTTCCAAGATGAAAACTCATGATGAACATTTTACTTTCATTATTTTCACTTTACAGAACATTTTGACAACCAGTTTAACCATCTAAGCCACCGATTGGTTAAGGTTTAGTTAAGGGACCTAAAATGGCGACCACTGAACCAAACTACGGCAAGAACAAAAGGCCAAAGTTCTTTGAGATGTGAAAGACTTTACAACACAAAGTTCAGGCAGTAAGTCTGGTGTTCACCTTGGTTTTCTCCTCCACATCAGTGGTTTAGATGATCAGGATAAACTGGACTTGTTTACTGTCTCGCAGATGATGTCGTGTAAAATTCAGTCTTCACGTGTCCTTCGTCAGTAAATCATGTCCATCCAATATCAAACAGGAAACGATTCTTATAGCACTAATTCAAATTCACATCTGGAAACTACAGCATGATGAACTTTTTTATGTTTCAACTCAACCTCAAGAGTTTTAGTTAACACAAATCCTGCGTACGTCCAACCTCAACACAATTTTACATTTCTCTGAATTTTAAGAGATGTTGAAAGTGAACATAATCTATAATTTCCCTGAACTTCACCAGAACTCAACCACAAAGCTGAAAGACCGAATCAAAAGGTTCAAAGTGAACTTTGCTTGAGTCTTTGTCAGTGATGAAAGGATGGACAAACAACCAAAACAAACAAAAAAAAACCCAAAAAAGGTTTGAAACAGTATTTTACTTTGTTCAGCTACTGTCAAGAAAAGCTTTTAAGGTGACATCGATCATAAAAGGTTAATCAATTAATTGACACCAGAGAACGTCTTGTTCTGTCAACCCTACAGAATCAGTGGATTTTAATGTAAGAGCAGAAATTAACTTTAAACTCAATCTATCAAGGTCTGCTCTAATCATTCACAGCTTTTATGTGTCAGGAGGTTTTCTACTCACACTGACTGATCCACAGTCGAAAAGTCATCAGGACATTGAAGACGATGGTCTTGAGGAAGATCAGCCTGAGGCCCAGGACGGTCAGAGACAGCCAAGGTTCACCATCGGATCTGTGAAACAACATCAGCACGAAAAATGAAACCAATGCTCAAACCGAGCTTCTAAAACCCAGAGTCAAGTTTTCAGTCAGATTTAATACAGACCTGGTTCCAAAGTGTCCTCACAGGGCTCAGCTTCAGCTGAAAGAAATCAAACAGGACAAGCAATTATAAGTTTTGACAAGAATCATTACTTTCCCACAACCCCATTTTCAATACATTTCTTCATTTACACTTGTCTATTTTTTAAATTTTCCATCATCAGTCAGAAGCCTTCTTTCCCTCCTGAATTTATATATAATGATATCTGAATATAAACTTTCAAGATTCAATATGATTCAAGATTCTAATTATTGTCATTCCAACACAAGTCAAACATGGATGGATCCTTTCCTCGAGATAAGATACCCTGGTCCCGGTGCAAGCCCAAAAGTATACTCTTAGATATAAAAAAGTATAATATTATAAAAATAAAATAAACAAGATAAAATAAAAGCCATAATGGTTAAAATAAAATAAGCAGTCATAAAATTTATCAAGGATAGAAAAGTCGAAAATTGAATAGTTTCATAAGATTCATGATTTAACAATAAATATGATTGTAACTGTAGTGCAAAAAAGTGCAAAGCAAAAAAAGCAACAAAAGTAACTGCATTCTGTGCAGGTGTTGCAGTGTATTGTCTTTGGGTGGGAGGGGGCTGTCAGGAGGGAGGAGTTGGGGAGGGGCAGCAGGGGGAGAGGGGAGGAGGGGGCCACCGAAGGGGTACAGGGGTCCTCCAGAGTTCAACAGCTCACAGCTCCGGGAAGAAGCTGTTCTCAGTCTGGTGGTCCTGCTCTTTAATGCTCCGCAGCCTCCTGCCTGAGGGAAGGGGGACAAACAGTGTAAGTGTGTGCATGATGCAGGGTCCTTCATGATGCAGGAGGCCCTTCATCTGATGAGGTGTAGATGTCCATGGTGGTCTGGGCCGAGGTGTGCCAGACTGTGCCCACAGTGATCTGCAGCAGGACTCACCACCACACATCTGTAGAAGGAGGTCCTTCTTCTCTGCCAGCCCGAGCGCTGCCCCAGCCTCTGAGGAAGTAGCCAGACAGCTGATGTGCCTTCCTAAGGAGGACAGGAAGCTCTCCTTGACTGTAGAAGAGTCTCACATCTGTAGTGAAGGAGGACTGAGCTGTTCTGACAGAGGATGTGTGTGCCTTCCTAGGTGAGGTCGCAGAGATCCCAGGTGAGTAGAGATGTGTACGCCCAGGTGATGTTAAGCTGGACGGACCACTTCCACCGCAGTCCCTCCGACATGTACAGGGGAGAGGGGAGGTGTCTGCCCCTTCTGAAGTCCACGATCATCTCCTTGGTCTTCTTCACGTTGATGCAGAGGTTGTTTTGCCTCCAGGTGTTCACCAACCCTCCTGCCTGTAGGTGTTCCACCTCCTGCCTGTGGTCGGACTCATCCGGTTGTTACTCGTCGTTGTTACCACAGCGATGTGTCATCCGCGAACTCACGGTGAAGACAGCTCGGATGTATCGCTGAGTGCAGGGTGCACACAGCCTGGGGGGCAGCCCTGGCTGGGAGCCGGTGGCTGAGGCTGATGGAGGAGGAGGAGACGTCGTGGATGGATCCTCACAGACTGCAGTCTGTCTGTCAGAAAGTCCAGGACCCAGTTACACAGGGTGAAGCTCAGTCCAAGTGTTGTGAGTTTCTGGACCAGAGTCTGTGGTATGATTGTGTTGAACGGTATGATTGGTGTTGAGCATGAGTGTTGAAATCCATAAAGGCAGGTGAAATCATAAGAGACTAAGAGTCTTTGTTCTCTAAGTTGGGTGAGAGGCTGTGTGGACCACAGAAGAAATGGCGTCCTCTGTGGATCTGTTCTTCCTATTCTTGGTGCCCACAGTGATGCATACTCCACAGTGACGTGACGTCGACGCAGTCGAAGCTTGAGGGCTGTGGGCCACCACAGAAGAGATGTGGGCCATGACCGGTCTATTCTTCCTGAAGCACTATCGACTATCGGGTGAGGGCTACCGGCCGATAGTCATTTTTGAATATGAATTAATTTAATTATTTAATCATTGACCTTTCTAAACATCGTTATGATCCTTTCCTCCTTTGATAAAAATGCTGTAATTAATGTAAATCGTATCACATTTACATTGCTCACATCCGTCTTCATCTGCAGATAACAGATCCTTTCCTCCTTTGATAAAAATGCCTGGTTGTAATTAGCGTAAATCGTTCATCTTTTATCCGATTGCTCACATCTAAGTCTTCATCTGCAGATAACTGAGCCACCTGGTTGTACAGCTTGTTCATCTTTTATCCGAAGACGGACTGTGTCTTGTTGAATTTTTCATAATATTCATGATTCACAGTGTTGCGTTGTGTCGGCTGAAGCCGGTGGCCAGGCAGGCATGCTTTGGTGTCATCTCTTTTCACCTCATAGTAGGACGGCTCGTACTCTTCATCTGAAAAACACAAAAGAGAGAAAACTCATAAACACACCGGAACAACGTGAATCACTAAAGTTTGTGCTCTGATAGATGTTTGGTTATCAGTGAGCAGAAAAAGGGAAAAAGAACAATCTCGACTTGATCAACCAAAAATCCAAAGATGACTTCACTCACAGACACACTGTGAGTGAAACAGCATCTCAAACATCCTTTTCAGCTGCGACATCAAACTGCTGCTGGAAAACATCGTAAACTGTTTCAAACGTTTCCGTCACATTTTCATCCATCACAACAGTTTAGTGTTTTTAATCAAATCAGATCCATCCTCACATGCGGCGGCACTTTTCATTCATAGCATGACAACACGACTGACTTTTTACTTGTGTCTGTTTTTTTACTGTAGCACTTCAACACATTTGTCCCCTTTAAACTGCAGACATATATCTGTTTATTTTTTGATAACTTACTCGTCTCAATGAGCACATGATCCTGATCCAAACAGCATTTTGTTGTTGTTGTAATTCACACAACATTTTGTCTGATTACAAAAATCAGCATTATGAAAGTGAAGTTGAATCATTTATATTTCGGAAATATCAAAGTCACAATCACCAACTACATTACAGGTTTGTGTTAATTTACAATTTTAGTCAAAATAAAATGAGATGGAAACCTTCTGTCCTGAAGGTCACTGTGACATTTAAATATTAAATCTAGATATTACAACTGTAATTATAATAATTATTCCCTTTCAACAAGTTGACAATAAAATATTTACAGGTATTATTCAGTCTCTTTTAGTAATTTCTCAACATTTGGTCAAGAGAAATGAAATGTTGAAATAGTTAAACTGGATTGCTTCTGTTGATCAGATAAAACAGAGTTGGAAATATGAATAATTGATCAAACGTGCATAATTATGTTTTAACTGGTGGTAAAACAGCACAGACGTACACAAAAAGGCAAAATAATGGCACATTATGAAAAATTTCAGTTTTACATTCAGTTTATGTGTTTCAAATAATCTTTAGAAATACAAATATAATATTTAGATCTGTTAATGATGACGAGACACTTACTTGACAATACAAAGACTCTGATTCCAGATCCAAATATGATTTTGAAGTTGTTGTTGTTCACACAGGAACTAAACTAGTTACAATAATGAAGGCAGAGCTTTGATGTGAAGTGTCATTAAACTGAACGTCTGATGTTTTATGTTCATAAAACACTTTTTTCAGCATTTTAAAATAATTATTTGTCATCTGTTACTAGTTTTTAGAAATGTTCGTCTTCTTGTTCGAGTTCTTTGCTAGTATATCATTTACATTATATACTGTTAGAAAAGTGCTGCATGTAGTGTTTTAAGCATTGGTATGATAAAATATATTTTGTGTAAAAACACGGTGAAGATTTGAAATGAACATTTAACTCACTTTTTTCTACCTGAAGTTTTGTTCCAGCTCCAAATACGAGTTTGTTGTTTCCAAATTGTGTCACACATTGTTGTGTCGCTGGACAATTTCCACTCGTTTAGGTTCTTTAAAAAAACACTTCATCTTTTACATGAGGATGTTTGAATTATGAAACTATTCATGTTTTTTTCACATTTTTCTGCACTTGAAATGTGAGACGTGATTGGTTAAGTTTTGTTTTTGTCAAAATTTCTGACGAGATTAAGATCAATAACAGTTTAAGTGTTATTCATTTAAAATGGGAGGCAGCAATTACATTTTAAAAAACAAAGTAATAAAATACATGATGGTTGCATCTTCATGTTACATTATCATTTTAGCTGTGAAAGTCGGAATCAAACAGCTTTTTGCTTTAATTAGTTTATTAGTCTTATGAATAAAGTGCATAATGAGAATGTAATGTAATAAGATGCGAATATCTCATCCAAATGTTGGATTACCAAAGGAAAGTGTACACAAAAGAACCGTAATGAGAAATAATTACTATCCCAAATTAACAAGCAGGTTAGAAAAACAACATAAGTTATAAATGGCTGAAAATGTTGAAAATGTTCTTACGTGACGATACAATAACTCTGATTCCAGATCCGAAGATGAGTTTGTTGTTGTTGTTATTCACACAGCAAGTTAGCAGCATTCAAAAACCACCAAGCAACTTTCACTAAACTGACAACAGATCTGTTTTTTTCTTAATAAATCCAACAAATCAACATATTGCTTGTGTTCTGATTTAGATGAAGTTTCATGAACATTACTGTTGTGTACATTTAGTGTATATTGTGATCTTCAGTATCGTTTAAATACATGTTGTTCATCTATTATCACATAAACGGTGTTGTGTCACTCAGGCTTTTCACTGTTACAGATTTTTGCTGTTTATGAGCATCTATATAAACTGACCATTTGAAAATAAATCAAACTGTGGTCAACAGTCATAAATGTACAAATACAGAAATTCAGCAAAGCTTTACGATGTAGAAGCTGGAACGAGATCACGTTTTAGCTTTTAAAAGTAAATATGTACCATTAATAACAAACAAAAGAACAATTATTACGTTAACCAGAAGCTGTTATTCGCGTATCAAGAACGTATTTGTCCTTTGATGACTCACTTGTTTGTACGATTAAATGGACTCCAGCTCCAAAGAGGATTTTAAATCCAGCAGCGTTCACACAGTCAGCAGCCGCAGCACAACAAACACTGACAGCTCAGATCGAGAACGATAGTTTGACTGAACTTTCTGTGAAAAGTTCAAATCTAATATTAATTACAATTTCAAGGAAATCAATATTTGTCTCAATGTTTTATTATCAAGAAATCTACATATGTGTCATCTTTAGTTAATAATGGTTATGAAGCTGACCAAGCTATAGCTTTGAAAAAAAAAACAGTGACATTGATGGTAATTATGTGTTTTAACATGTGTTGTATATTTTATGTGTTTGTATGACGTAATGTGTAATGTAATGTAAAAACTCCATCCTAGTTAAAATACTGATCATTTATAAATTACATTTTGATTTACAAATTATGAAGATTTTAAAGGAATATTTAACTCACTTTTTTCTACTTGAAGTTTAGTTCCAGCACCAAATATGAGTTTAGCGACTCCAAGTTGTGTCACACACTGTTGTGTCGTTGGACATTTTCCACTCATTTAGGTTGTTAACTTTTTTAACTTTTTTATGTATGATGAAGAAAGCCAAGTTATGCATAAAAAAGTGACATTTATGGTAATTAAATTTATGACATGTGTTATGGTTATTTTTTTTTCAGAATCTTGATGTTTTTCACATGTGAATGTAAAATATTGAAGGTAAAAACAACATTATCATGTCATTTGTTTTGTGTTTGTACAGTTGTCAAGTTTGTAATGTTCATGTATAAAATACATTACATAAAATATCTCAAATCCAAGAATTACTTAGATTGTATTATAAATTAAACATATTAATTTTTAAATAACTTTACCTGACAAAACAATGACCTGTGTTCCTGCTCTAAAAGACATTTTGTTCCATCCATCAGTCACACAACATGAAGACGAGTCATTACCATCAACACGACCGTGTGACGATAAACAACTCGTATTCAGCCACCATGGCAAAGATTATGAACAACTTACGAGCTTGGACGTGTAGTTTGACCCCATTTCCAAAAAAGATCTTATATCCAGCATTCACACATTCACAGAGTCCAGAATAAAAGCCATCACACATCATCATCACCCCATGTCACACTGCAGGCCCTCAAAAAGGGTTATTTTATAGTTTAAATACTTTGAAAACTTTATTTATGAAACCGAGGACATAATTTAGTTAGACCCGGGTTCAACATGCAGCTTTTTCATCAGTAATTCATCCACTGGTTAATGCAACTAATATTAATATTAATACTAACACTGAAAGCAGTTAGTTTGCTTTAAGCTGAGTTATATCTTTTAAAGAGTCAAAATCTAAACTCACAAATTTGTCTCTTGATTTATGTGGTACGATTAAAATATTGTAGGACTTTTGTGTGAGGTGTCAACTGTAACTGTTGGAAATAAGAGAGCTGAAAATGGCTGATAAAACACTGCAAACCACTTCATATGAGCAGAGCTCTGCTATGACGTCAATGTGAATATTTCATTTGTCCTTTTGTCTGTCCAGACAAAGTAAATCAACAACAAAAAAAAAAAGAATATTGAATTACAGATGTTGTTTTTATCCAACTTTCTACTCACGTGTTTGAATTTTCATTTGAATTCCTGAACCAAACATCATTTTCTGGTTGTTGTTATTCACACTCTGCATGAAAGCTCGACAAAAACCTGCTGACTCTGCAGAGCAGTTCAACTGAAGCTTGTAATTTAATATGAAAAACTTTACTGTTATAAAACATCTGTATGGATTAATGAGTAAGAACTGCTGGAAACTACATTAATAAGCTTTGAAAATAACAGTCTTATCAGTGGTTATTTTTGGTTAATGAATAACACTTCGTGTTTTTGGTCATCAAATTACATCAGATCAGGACGACTTGGTTAATTAAAAATTTTACATTTAGTTTTTGTGGTTCAAACTAACTTTAGAAACATCTCCATCTGACAGCAGACTGACTTTATAAAACCTTCCTTACCTTAAACTGGCTGTGGTTAGTTCTTTTGTCAACCATTTAATTGACCTCTATATTGACTTTAATCAGACCAATCAGATACTTAATGAATTAAAACTGGACTCACTTTTTTCTACTGAGACGTGGATCCCTGATCCGAACCAGATCTTTTGGACTCCGGTCTGAGTCACACATCGAAGAGAACTTCAACAAAAACTGATCAACACGAGCTACTGACACTGTCGTGTTCATACTTTCACCGCCTCTATTATTTATTTAATATTACATTCATTTAATATTTGGATTCATCCTCTGTCCTTATATTCCGTCCTAAATGATTTCTCATTTATGGGGATTTATTTCAGTTGCATTTGTCACGACCTGGAGAAACTAAGAGCAGTCTTTATGAAAATTGTGGGACTTTTTTAATTACAAAAGAAATATTTCATTTAATGGTACAGATGTAAGATTAACTTTTCATTTTAGTAAATCTTGTTCAATTTCAAGAATTAAGATCAGTGTGTAACATTTTTCCTGTTTAACTGTTGCATGTTTTACTACTAAACTGTTCACTGGAAATCAATAATCAAAACTGTTATTGATTTTTAGCATTCAACTGAACATTGTCACAGTCTCTATGACAACATAAAAAAATATGTGTTGGACTTTTGTAAACTAGGTCATTCATGTAGCAACAAACCAATAATAACTTCATATTTCTCGCTCAGTAGGACCAACACAAAGTGATGCCAGCAAATAAATTCATTTGCACAAGACTACTGCAATTAATGACTGATCGTAATTATCAGTTCATTTCTTTTTAGTCAAGTGAATTCAGCTCTAATTATTGATTAACAGAGTCACAGCAATTTTTGCCGTTTTAGCCTTTAGTAAATTATTATTTGGTTATTTTCTGTTTAATGAGCATAAAATCTTACGGTTTTGTATTCTCAGCTTAGTTCCTTGTCCAAACATCAGCCTTCGAGTCCCATCATTCACACACTGAGACGCTTCACAACACAAACTCAACTGTTTGAGAGATAATTTACAGCTGCTACATATTTTCAACGTATTACAGATCTTTATGGAAATATAAAATGATGATTTGACCCCCGTCACAAAGGTGAAAGGTAAATAAGAAGCAGGAATATGTCTGAACAGTAAAATTTTCTGTTTCATCCAGTGTGTAAATTTGTTTCACTGGAGGTTTAATGACCCTGAGTCTTCTTAAAATAAAATTTGATTTTGTCATATCAAAATCAAATTTTTGATATGACAAAATGTTAAATTAGTTTGACTTTGTTGCTGCTTTCTTTTCTTTCATTTCTTTTTGAGGTTTTCTTATTTTACAAATGTACTACTGAAACAAAGTGAGTCTCATTAAAATAAAAAGCACTTTTTGCTTTGCTCCTACTGGTTTGGACGATGAGTCGAGCTCCTTTTCCAAAGATGAGCTTACGTGCAGCATCATTCACACTCTACACGCCTTCAGCTCAAAAACCTGTGAGCTTTTTTATTATTTAAGTCTTATTATTTATTATGTCCAATAATAATGTTTGACATAAACATGTCAAACGTGCAGTTTTTCAAACATTAACATTCACCTCGCCCACCCAAATGTGAACGGACACTGCATTAATAGAAACATCAGTCATAAATTCACTCCAGTATTAACTTTCACATTTTAGTTTAAAACAAACATTAAATAGACTGTTTGGTGGATAAAGAGACTTACTGAGGTCAACTGTCAGTTTGGTGCCAGATCCAAAAATCAGTTTGTTGCCTCCATAATTCACACAGTGTCCCATTTCAGTTCAAATACACTGGGGAACAAAGTCTTCAGTTTAAACTGTCAAACTACCTTAAACTTTTCAGAGTGATGAAAATATGTCAATTTGTGGATGGGTCAGTTCATTTTAAACACCCATCCCTCTCTAAGATGAAATAATGGATGGATGAATTAAAAACTGCAAGTCTGTATTTATTATTAAGGGATATTTCTCTCATTGTAATACATTAACTTTCTTTAATGTGATGTTATTTGTAACATAAAGCACTGTTGTTGTTTTAATCATCAGATCATATTACAGTTTATTTAGATGTGTTTCAGTTTTGTTCACACTCAAATGTTGCATCTCTGCTTGTTCTCTTTGCTGTCTTTTTGTAAATCCTGGACGAGGTATTTAAGAGCAGATTTATGACAAACAACTCAGAAAGCTTTTTTTTATCTGATTAACAGGTGTGTTTATCTTTAATCTTTATCTTTGATGGAGTTTTAATGAATATTTTTACTCACTGTTTTGGACGATCAGTTTAATTCCTGAGGCAAACTGGAGCTTTTGGTAACCAGATCCAGTCACACAGTTCAGGAAGACTCATCAATAACCCAACGTTTTAAAGACTTCACAAATTCAAGGTTGTACTGATTAAACCTTGTTGAAATCCTGCTGTATTTGTATTTTACCACAAGACACTGAAATAATAACTTAAGGAGACGTGATTCCTGTAATTTAACATCTTGTTCTTGTGGTCAGTTAAAAGGGGAAACAGGTTTATAGGCAGTTTTTACTCACTGTTTTGGACGGTGAGTTTAATTCCTGATCCAAACTGGAGCTTTTGTAAACCAGATCCAGTCACACAGTTCAGGAAGGCTGATCAATAACTCAGATACTCCTTCACTAACTCAAAAGCTTTGAAAGACTCTCAACTATGAGATTTTAAATAAGTTTTCTCTGGAGAAATTTTTTGGTTTTGTTAAGTCAACAAATACGAATCTTGAATAAGAGTTGAACTAACTAACTAATCATCTGTTATCGGCCAGAAAGAAAATGTGTTTATATAAAAATGAAAATGCATCTTATTCTGATGTATAAACAGATGGGATGCAATAATTTATATTCTTATTCAAGCTGACATTTGTTTATTGGGTAATTCCTTGTTTTGTCCATTTGGTGCAAGTTCACTGAGCTTGAAGGAATAACTTCATATTTCTGTGATCAACACTCATAGAAAGAAAAAACCAGCAAACAAATAGCATATAACAAATTAATCACTGAAGTTTATGTCTGGTCAGTTAAGTGAATTCGTGTATGCATAGTTTGTGTAATGTTGTTATTGACCAACAGTCTCATAAAAATTGCTTTCTTTAAATCTTTAGGAAGTTGTTATTTAGTGATTCAGGTATTTTCTTGTTAATGAAGAGAAAATCTTACTTTTTTGTATTTTCAACTCAGTTCCTTGTCCAAACTTTAATCTTCCAGTCCCGTCATTCACACACTCAGATACTTCACAACATAAACTCACTGAGCGGCCAAACGCAAACCAGATTTTCATTTCTGACAGTAAAAGACAAAAAAATTTAAGATTTTAATAATAAAAAAAATTTCATGGCAATTTACACCTGCTGAATGTTTTTAATGAATTGCAGTTTGTCACATCTTATATTTTTATGGAGATATTTTCTGTCTGAAGAACTGTAGATTTTTTGGTTTCATTTAAAATTCAAAAGTGATCAATTTTTTAGACTTTTCTAAATCCTGTTCAATTTGTATTTCAATTTGGTTTGTGTAGTCCCTCCAATGTGCAATTACTTTATTTATTAGTTATTTCATTGATCCTGTATTTGTTAATGTTCCCAAAAGTGATGATGAACACTTTGGAGTCTCCAATATCAATCATCATGAAGAGATAAAGGAAGTAAAAAGCTGAAATGTATATATTTCTATATTAACAATGGGTTTGCTTGTCTTCATGATTTTTTGTAATAAACAATTTTTACTCACCATCCTGGACAATGAGTTTAATTCCAGATCCAAACTGCAGTTTTTGGTAGCTGCTTGTAGTCACACAGTTCAGAAAGACTGATCAATAACTCAGATCTTCCCTCACAAACTCATATGTGAATCTAATTTCTCTCTGTACATTTGTGTTTTTTAATAATCAGTGTCTAATTAAAACTTTGGTAGTTTTATATAAATCTTTCTTTTTTTTTTCCACAAGAAGAATGTAACTTAATGAGCACTTATATCCAGATTACAATTTAAAAGATTTCAATGATCGTAAGATTTAAAGGGCTTCATGGCGAGTTTACGATGTAATGTGTTTTATATTACTGAAGATTTGCTTTTGCCAAATATTAAGTGGTAAGCACATTTTAATAAAATCTGTTCAGTCTGGAACACAAATTTGTCTAAGCTCTTCAGTTTACAGTCAGGTTTTAGTTAAAAGATGACTTTTGGTCACACTGAGCAATGCCCCCACCAACAGTCCTGTTTAACCAGATATAATGTGCTCAAATATTTTTAAAAAGTCCTCAATCTGCAGTTTACATCTACATACACAGTTTCTATAGTGTGAAATCGAGGTGAAGGAAACATTTTTAAAGAAGCCATTTTTCTTACAGGTAAAGATAAATAAAGGGAATCAGACTCACTGGTTTCAATAAATAATTTGGTTCCTCTTCCAAAGTAAAGTTTTCTGGATCCAGAGTCAGTCACACTGTGCTCGGCTACAGACCAAAAACTCGAGCTACTCAAAGTTTGAGTTTGATTTACGGTTTCGTTCGGAAATCTTTTTCCTTATACGAGTTACCAATGATCACCATGATGTGGATTTCTAATCACATATGATCATTTTTATTCTGAAGATAGTAAAAATTCTCAAACTCCACAGGTATATTTATCAAAGGGAAGCTGTGACAACAAAAATGTCAACAAACTACGAAAAAATAAAGTATGAAGTAATTATTCTCTTCAGATAATGTTAAAGAAATTAATTTTCTTACTGATTTGTATGAACAGAGACGTTCCACTGCCAAAGAGAAGTTTTGTTCCCCCGAGATTCACACAACAACAACAGGATGAACAAAAACTGACTTCATCTGTCCCTTCTATAAAAACCCAGTTGATTTATTAAATAATCATGTAATCATGTCTGCAGTGATTTTTCTTTCTTTTTTTTTGGTTACATCTACAGAAAACATATTCCCTAATCTAACCTCAAACTGACATTTGTTTTTTCTTAAGCTGAATTAGAAACCTACCAAATTTCTCTCAGACAGTTATTAATGGTGGTGGATATTAATGGTGTTTGTCATTAAAGCAAAAAAAGTTAATTATATTGAACTAGTTGAAGGTAATCAGTCAAGAGTGTGTAGTGTAATGAGACTTTAACAATGAAAGTGTAAAAACTACATTAGAATTAAAGTAACTGCAGGATTAGAAACTAGATCAACCATCAGTTTTTAAGTGAAAATGCAAATAAAACAAACTTACTGGATTCTACTGTCAGTTTGGTGCCTGAACCGAAGAAGATCTTATTAGCTCCAAAGCCAGTCACACCGTGACAGCAACAAGTACAGAAACAACTTAGCTGACACTGACAACTTCTGGACTGAAATGAATTTTAAAAACAAAAAACTTAAAGCTTCTGAATGGATTATCACCATAAAGGCTACGGCAGCACAGATTGTTGCAAACAATTCTTACGTTCTGGAGAAAGCAATAAAAATGCAGTGTGTTTGAGTTCTGGTAATAAAAGAAAACTAATGAAATGAGAAACTGTCAACTAAAATTTATGAAAATAGTGACATCCATGACTTATCAATATGGTGTTTCATGTTACATTCACAAATTCTCATATACAACCATTTTACTTTACCATCACATGAACACTACAGACCATTGCTCTAGATTGTGTTTAACCTAAGAAATATTTTGACATATGTTGAATATGACGTTATTCAAGGTAATCGAAAGGTAATCGTAGTTGTGGGAGTAATGATGGTTCAGCAGGGTAAAAATTATTATAAGATAAAGTATTTTTCATTAAGATTTCATGCCTAACAAAACTCCAAATATACCACAATATACTGATAAACTACCAGTGGGTACTTACTGGCCTCAACAGTCACACCGATTCCTTCGCCGAAAATTAATTTCCAGTTTGATGTCACACTGTGTGTGTCTTTAACAATTGTCTTTAACAATAACTGCTGTGGAAAGTTTCTCACAGCAACACTTTTAATTAAATAACTTGCAGTTTAATTTTAAAATGTATTTTACTCTTGGTTGTATAGTTTCAAAATTCCCTTCAAAATTTTATAAGAATGGTGTCATAATCATAACCATCATAATATTTTTAGCCAGGAATTCTACTTTTCTAAATTAAGGAAAAAAAATTATTTTGAATATTTGAATTCTACTCACTGCTCTCTACAGTCAGTTTAGTCCCTTCTCCAAAAATTAGTTTCCAGTTTGATCCTGAAGCAGTCACACAGTAGATTCAATCTGAACAATAACTACTAAGTGTTTCCTCATGTAGCCTCAAAAACACAACTAACCCTAAACAACTGTAAAGACCTTAACTCAGCAATAAAAGTCTCTGATCCTCAACAATAAACTGGATTGCTTCCAAATAAATCTTTCTGTGTATCAAGGAACAAGGCTTAATAAAGAATATGTTTCATGTTTCTTTCTTTCTGGATAAAATGTAAAGTTAAAAAACAATGACAGACTAAAGTACATCATCTGCAAACAACTGTATACAAAAACTGGACTTGATGGTAATGCTCTGCTCTTGTACGAATTAAATCACTTTCACATACTTAGGTTACTCACATTATCATTTATGTTTAGTCTGTTTTTATACCTAGTTTTTACCAATGTTACTTGTTATCATTGAACTAACATTGTTAAGTTTTTCATTGCATCTAACCAATTTCTCATAATTCAACAGTAAAATTTATCAAACTGAGTGACAGTCTTACTTCAAGTTGAAGGTTCAAGGTTAATTTTAAATCATATACAGAGTTTAGAAATGGTTTTAAGGGCCTGAGATGTCAGATGATTTTGTGATGAACAATTTCATCATCATCAAAATGTCATTAGATTTGTGATGATATTAAAATATTGTAATTTGTTATTCAGATTGATTTGTCATTTCAGTTTGTTGATACTCACTGATCTCTACTGTTAGTTTGGTCCCTTTTCCAAAAATCAGCTTCCCAACTCCTGTTGAATCAGTCACACAGTGGATCTGCTCTAAACAATAACTGCATGAACTATTTTCTCACGAGGATAGTCTATTTATATCTAAAAAGTGTTCAATAAAAGACTGTTTGTTATTGATTGCTAGGGTTGCAAGAGAATCACTACATTTGACTTAACAATATGGTATCAGTACAGTTTATATTTAAAAAATGCAACAATGCAACGCCAACTATGCAAGGTGTTTTTAAAAGAGATAAATCAAAGATAATTCAAGTGTTTTATTATTATTTGTGCAGAAAATGCTGGAGCACATTTTGGCAAAGGTAGAATGAGGTGAAAATGCTGATTTAAGAGTTTAACGATGGATTGATCATAGTTATTTACGAATTAACAAAGTAACTTACTTGATTGAACTTTTAGTTTTGTCCCAGGACCAAAGATTATCTTTGAATTTGAGTAGTCAGTCACACAGTACAAAACCCAACTGCATAAACCCTGAGTTTAGTGACATGGACCATTTTCCAACCATCTACCAACCTACTGATATTACAAGAAATACGTAACAGTATATCTTCAGTCATCTTTAAGGTGTTTAAAAGTGAGTAATTTAAAGCACAAGAATCACCAAATGTAACTCAAGTATTTTAGCTTTCCTAGAAAGGCTTGTACAGAAAACACAATATTTCAGAAACTAAATTTAGTGTTGTAGAATCATGTAAGGAAATAGACATACATCAGATAAAAAAATCAACTTACTTGAAACAACCTTCAGTTTTGTGCCAGAAGCAAAGATGAGTTTGTCATTTGACAAGCCAGACACACTATAAGAAACCCAACTGCATAAACCCTGAGGTCTTTGTGAAGCGCTAGATAAAGTGATAGATAAAAATATATTCCTCATGTACACAAAAAAATCATATTTTAGAAGTGACATATTTATCAGAAGCTGTGGACATTTCTGCAGCTGTAAAATACTTGAAAAATGCTGAATTCAGTTGTATTAGTTCAGCCATCACTCTTTACAGATGAAGAAAATCTCTCACCTGATCAATGTACAGGCTTAGTGCCAGAATTAAAGATAGATTTGTGTTCAAATTGCCACACAATAAGAATTGCAACTACATTAACTTATCATCTTGTTTGGCTTAAAGGGAATTGGATTTAAGTGTGAGAATCATCTATGCAAATATTAAAAAAATGCAAACTGTTTTTCAGAAACTGAATGATTACTGGACTTTACTGTGTTTTTGTGTTACCTAGGGTTACCTAGTCATGTGTACATGTAAACTGAAAGCGGTGTAAAGTTGCATTAGGTCAACCATACTTTCCTTGCAAATGAATAAAATAACTTACTTGATTCAACTCGCAGTGTTGTACCAGAACCAAAGATAGTTTTTGAGTTTCCATAATTAGTCACACAGTGAGAAACTCAGCTGCATAAACCCAGAGATAAATGACATTGAGTATTTCCTTATATTTAAAAGTTGATAGGAAAATCATATTCCTATAGCCGTTATCTTATTTGGCACAAAACTAAATTAAGGATGAGAACATCTACATGTAACTTAAAAAATTGAAGTGCTGCAATAAATGTTTATACGGTTAAAAAAATGTAACAATCACAATTAAAAGCCCAATTTCTATTTAAAATGTTTAAACAAAATCAAACATTATTCTCAAAACAAAACCAATTTAACTTACTTGATTCAACTTTAAGTTTTGTGCCGGAACCAAAGATGATCTTGTTGCCGTAACCATTCACACAAAAAGACACCCGATAACAAAAACCCAAAAATCAATTCTTATGGTGAGAAAAGTTTCTGAGGCAAAACAAAAACAGGCCAACAAGCCATCAGCTTAGGATCATAAGTGTACTATTTTATTTTTTCTACATTTTTGTTGTATATAATTTATAAAATCAGTTTCTCGGAGTGGGTCTGGGAAAAGTCATGGAGGGACACCATGAAACAACAAGCTGACCTCTTATTACAAACAATTCACGAAAATTTCTCTAAAATGTGACTTTGCTGATTATGAATGTTGTATGAGTAGTTATAATGTGGAAAAAGTTGTTCTGTTCTTTACTGGAGGATGTAGAATAAATAAATAAAGGTGTCGTCATAATTCAAGGGAACAGTAATGATGTTTTAGAGTATTTGTTAATAAAAGGTACAATATTTGTTTCTCATTGTAATAAATTTCTTATGTACATAAAGTTAAATTTAATTTAACAGGGAAGAAATGCAGGAAGTCCCTTTCCTGCAGGAATTGACAGGCTAAATGGATTTATGATTACTTTAGATGTTCACTGTGGATCCAATTTGATAAATTTAAGATATTTTATAATAATTAGAACTGAACTTACTGTCCTCCACGATCAGTTTGACGCCCTCCCCAAATATTATTTTCCTGTTTCCCGTCCCAGTCACACAGTGTTTGCCCTCTCAACAAAAACTGCAGCATAAAAAAGCTGACAGCAACAAATTTAATCACATAATCTACAAAGAACAGTACTTTTACTAGATACAGCACTGTTAGGTTATCAATTAATCTTTAAAAAATCATCTCAAATAATTTAGTTTATGTTGAAGTCTGCAACAGACTAAATGTTAACTTTATATGATTTTAATTGTCAAAATGTTAAACAGCTGTGACTTGAGCTCTTTAAAGTAAATCTAAAAATGAAATGGCCTGAACAGATATGTCAGTCATTCTTTAATATTCAAAATTTTGGTACTCACGGCTTTCTACCATTAGTTTGCTCCCTTTTCCAAAAATCAGCCTCCTGTTTCCTCCAGCAGTCACACAGTGGATCTCATCTGAGCAATAACTACATGGACTATTATTAAGCTACACCATTTTAAGATTAACTGCAGTCGGTAAGAAAAAGGGAGAAAGTCTTGCTTTGTCATTGCATTAAAAGAGATTAAAGATTAAATCATTACATGAAATAACATAATTTGAATGTCTTCATTGTAGAATATATTTGTGAAAGACTGTCAGACTTTTATTTTGCTTTAGTTTATTTTTGTAAAGTAAAAGTAAAATCAGCTTGTTTTAGATGGATGTCTAAATGAGGTTTTTACTTAGGTTTTTAATCAGTTATATTCTTCTTTTTTGCCTATCAAGATATTCACAGCTATTAATGATTTTACCATGACATGAGCATTCAGCAAATACAGTTTAATGTATTTTTTTCCTTTTAAGTATATGACGTTTTGATACTCACTGATTTCTACAATTAGTTTGGTTCCTTCTCCAAAAATAAGTTTGTAGCTTCCTCCTCCAGCAGTCACACAGTGGATCTGATCTGTACAATTACTTCATGCACTATTATTATGCTTTTTTTCAGCTTTGTCAAAATAAGATCTAGAAAAAAATGCTTTTTGACTAAAATGTATCATCTTACATTGCTCTGGTGAAGTGAGTGTCTGCAAATGTCATTTTTTTGCAAACATTTTTGTTCTAGCTTGATGTCAGTGCATTTTTGCATCACATTTGCATAATATCAAAGGCTCAACTCATGGACTATCCTATCACCATTCAATGTATTTGAAACTGTAGATGTGAGGTTTTTGCTGATATTGGTGACAGGAGTTATGTACTGCCTTATGCAATTTATCTCATTTGTTTTTTCAAATTTTACTTTTAGCTTACAGTGGACATTTGAGTGTTTAAAATAGCAAGTTAAAAAAGGAGATGATGTGTATAAAAGGTACTTACAAGAGCCAACTGTGAGTTTAGTGCCAGAACCAAAGACAAGTTTAAAACCTCCAGAGTCAGTCACACTCTGAGAAGTCCAACCACAAAAACCCAGAGATGGACCAGTAAATGTAAAGAGACTGAATATACGAACTTTGTGTTTGATAAGCTGCTGAAGGAAAGAGTTTGTCTTTTAAAATATGATCTTTACCTTTTATTATTATTCATAAAAACATTGAATAAGTAACAATCAGTTCCTCTTCGAACAACCTTACTTTTATCACATGTATTTATATATATATGTATATGTATACAACTAGAAAAATGTGCGATAATAATTAAAAGTGAAATTATTTAGATACTCACTGGCCTCAACAGTTAGTTTGACTCCTTCCCCAAAGATTATTTTCCAGCTTGCTGCCCCAGAACCAGTCACACAATGTTTCCTCTCAGAACACTAACTGATATATAGTGAAATAGTGACTGATTTGAGCACATCATCTGCAAACAGTTGTATTATATTTGCATTTTAGACATAATTAGCGGTTTAATAAGGATTTATATACACCCCAATGGAAAAAAGACTAATCTCATAAATGCTTTTTGACAGCAATAGTAGATAACACAAGTACACGAATGAAAATTAAGCTGATAGCCAGCATGTTTGTAATGACGCCAAAGTTCATAAACACTAATCATCTGATCACCTTCAAAATTATTAACGCAAATGCACGTTTTCTTTCAGAATTATTTTAGGCATTTTCAAGTGAGCTGTACTAGATCAAAGACTATTTAATTGTTTTAATGATTTTAATGATTAAACCAGGCGGTTATTTGACTTTTATCGATACCACACACTCCTTAGTATAAACAGCCAACAAACACATTATTTAATCGTATCTAATGAGTATGTGAATTCTTGATACTCACTGCTTTCTACAATTATTTTGGTTCCTTCTCCAAAAATGAGTTTCAAGTTTCCTCCTCCAGTAGTCACACAGTGGATGTGATGTGAACAATAACTACATGGGCTGCTTCTGCCTGAATCAACACTAATCACCATTTTGCACGATAAATAACTCTGTTTTAATGTAGTTAATTAACACTTAAGATGTAAAAACAGCAGAATATTTCATGTCTAAAAAGCTTTTTTGGCCTCATATTCAAACCACCTGGTTAAATAGTCTTTTAGAATGATTTACATATACTGTAGAAATCTGTGATTAAATTTAATTTTAGATTTATGATATTTACAGCCCTAAATCTGAGTTGTGTTGACAGTAATTCCTACCTTGGCATAAACACATTTTTATTTATTTTATGTGTTAGTCTTGATACTTACTTGTTTCTACAGTTAGTTTGATTCCTTCTCCAAACATCAGTTTAAAGTTTCCTGATTCAAAAGTCACACAGTGGATCTGAGCTCAACAAAAACCATTGCTTTAATCTTCTTGAATTAAAAACTACTGTAGCTAATCTGCACTAAATCAAGAAATAATTATCAAAACTAGAGTTAAAAAGGGGTTAGAAATGTGCAGTATTAAAAGACCAATTAATTACGTTTCATAGTAAAGAAAACAAGTTAAAGTACTAAGTGCTATTTTAAACTCCTGACAAATAGCATTAGGCATACATGATCTTTTGTTCATTTGCAATATGTGTATTTCGAATACTCACTGTTCTCTACAGTTACTTTGATTCCTTTTCCAAAAATTGTTTTCCAGTTTCCAGATGAAGTCACACAGTGAGTATAATCTGAACAATAACTACATAAACAATTTCGTCGTGCAGAGGCAGGAGTTACAGTGAAGTGAAAAAGAAATGACTATAGATTGAATGTTAATAATTATAGCAACTGCAGAGCCAAATGTTAGTGGACAGACTGACGTCTCAAGGTGACGTTGCAGTAAAAAGCCCATTAAAAGTCAAGTCTGAGAGGTATGTCTTGGGCCAAAGTAGATTCAGAGCTAAATATCAGTTGTATTGATACTGGTTTATCATCAGGACTAAATGCTGGACAAAGATAAAGAAGTAAAATCTTGTGTCTCTCTACACTGTTTAATATCTAGGTATAGCAGAGATATTTTAAAAGTTGAAATGCTTAATGCTTAAAAGACACACTGCTTATTTGCCATCAAAGTGAGCTAAAAATTTGTCATAAAACATGATGCTGTTTCATGAATGGTAACACACACTGACATTTTAGTTGAATGGCAAATGATTTTAATGTAATATGAGTGTAAGGGGTTGAAATGACATATCATTATTCAGCTTGTTTGAAAAGTAAGACAAATCCTCAACATCTGAGATAACAACTGCAGTGAATTAAATGGACTGAATCTGAACTGCACACTCAAAAATAGAAGTTTATCATTTAAATAAGAAATTGATCTGAAAAATGATAGGACTACAGCCCCAGAGGTTTAGAGTAATTTTTTAAATAAAGCTAACTTGACTTACTGGGTTCAACGTTCAGTCTGATTCCTGACCCAAAGACCAGCTTGTAATTTCCAGTATTCACACAACACTGAACACCATGACATGAACTCTGCAGAGCTGCAACTCTGACAGCTTCTCTTCAAACTTGAACTATTGTAATGCAATATAATCCAAGTGAAGTCATTGTGTTTTTTAACAGGATCAGAAATCATATTTCTCATATTTTTCTTACAGCATCAGTTTAAAGTTACCCTTACTAATGTTTGTTTTCTTGAAATCTCTATTTAGTACATTTAACTTGCCACAAAATCTGCAGAAAACAGAGAATTTATGTGAGAATTAGGGTTAGTATATAATATAATGTAATGACTTTTTTACCACAAGTCCCCCCAAAAATATTTTAAGTATTTTGATTATGATGATGGATTTAATCTCTAACCGATGAAGATGTTTTTGTTACGTTTAGATCTACATATGATCAGTGGAGAAAAAGTTCTTTTAGACAATGAGAAAATTGTTTGTTAATCACATGTTCATTTGAAATGTGCTCCTTAATGTGTGGAGCTGACATTATGAGTTTGTAATTGAAACCTCACTTTAATGTATTTAATGAAGAATAATAATACATTCTGTGTTATCTGTTTATCATATATTTTAGACAGTTTGGACAACGGACTCACGTGTCTCCACAGTCATTTTGATTCCAGCTCCAAATGTCACTCTGTTGGCGTTTGTTCCACAGTACTAAACTGACAGGTCAAAAACCTTCAGAGGTTTGTCAAACAGGCCTCAAGTGTTTTCATTTAAAAAACTGAACTGAACTATGAAAAATGTTTCAGTTTTTCAGGTGACATTTTACATTTTTAACACCTAATTTTCAAATAAATTTACCATGTGTATTACAGACCATCATTATATTAAACGTTTTTCAGAATATCTATCTTCACTTTACATTGTTGATTTTTTTGTGCTTCTAATTTTGAGGGTTATACTTTTTATTATTTTCATATTTTTCTTGTCAGTTTTGTTCTCATTTGTTCTTCACTTTGCAAGATAATTTTTGTTAGAGAATCTATTTACAGTATTTTCAAATTGAGCTCATTAAATAACTTGGAACTTGAAATAGTTTCCAGATTTTCAGAATGAAAATAATTCAACTTACTGGCATTAACGTGAAGTTTGGTGCCACCTCCAAAGATAATCCTGTTCACATTCACACAGTCTGAAGCCTCAGCACACAAACATCACCGCCTCAACTCTGCAGCAAACAGCTCGCTTCAGCCAAACTCAGACAAAGTTCCAGAAATCAGAGAAAACGTTGGAATCTACAAGTTGAAAGTTCACATCATACGATGAAACGTCAGCACTCCAGTTTGGATCAGGTTCACCTCATGTTTGTTCAGTTCTTGAAAAAAAACTTAATAGAATTTCAAAAAAGAAAGATGCATCACATTTGAACACACATGCTCATACGCGGGAAATAATTGAACATTTTGTGCTCATCATGTCAACAGATTTGAGAACAGCATCTCCAAAGACTCAAAGAAAGAGTCAAATTAAATGAAAAGTCAGATCCTGAAACTCAACTTAGAAACTGTTAGATGACTTTAGCACATCTGTTAATAAAGAATTTCTTCCTCATTTCCTGTCCATTCACGAGAATTTAAAATCAGTCTGTGATTAATGATAAAACTTGATGTACAATTAAAATACTTGCAGACTTGGACAAGAAACCCCAACTCTGAATATTTAATGAATGTCCAGTAAATGAGCTAGTTTTGTTTGAGATTTTCAGGCTTTGAGGACCTTATGTGACTGAATCCTTGTACAAACAGCAGCTTATACCTCACTGTCACATGGCTAATATTAATAATAACAATAATAATAACAGGAAACAGTTAATAACTAATCATTTTATGAATCTGGACATCAGGTCAGCAGTTTGTTTGTACTCTATCATGCCTCTTTTAAAAATGGACACTATCTCTTTAACCAGTTTATCTATCCACTGCTCAAAGTTTCCAACTGTCAGTTTTTTACCACAGAATAATAATAATTCAACTTACTGTCATTAACGCGTAGTTCAGTGCCTCCTCCAAAGATAATCTTGTTAGCACCTGAGCCGTATGTCACACAGTCTGAAGCTTCAGCACACAAACTGCACTGACTGAACTCAACGTGCCGATTCACAAAAACTGATTCACTTTGTGTATGAAAAGTGGACATTTTGGAGATGCAACGATGTCAGTTTTATGTATTTTACAAGCCCAATAATAATGATATTTTAGATCTTTATCGGTACTCACTAGGTTCAGTGTTTAATCTGGTTCCACTTCCAAAGATGATTTTTAATCCACCTCCAGCATTCACACAACATAAAGCTTCATAACAGAAACCCAGCAGGGTGGTGAACTGAACCAAACTTCATGTGTGAGATTTTTATGACTAAAAACAGCTATTTTCATACAAAAATAGAAGCACACTTTATTCTAATATCTATTGTTTTAACTCTGCTTTAACGCTCACTTGCTTGATGTATTTATTCTGATTAGTCTCATAAAATCAACTTTAAATATCACAGTACTCAGTAATACTGCAGCATCATCGACATAAAACAAACACAGTTGACGGTTTAAAATAATCACATATTGGAGATACAAGCCTTCCACCTGACAACAGTGTTAAACTGGATTATTTTCTACTTTGTGCTCATTTTCTGAGTCTGAAGAGTCAAATTAATCATTTGTTTATTCTACAACAGATAACGAGAAGTTTTCATCTTTTATCCTGATTTTGTATGAATAGTAATAAAAGTTTGCTTTTAAAGATGCTCCATATAAATAATATTTATGATATTTATCAGTACTCACTGGGTTCAACGGTTAATCTGGTTCCACTTCCAAAGAAGATCTTATATTGATTTGTACCAGTAGTTCACACAACATGAAGCTTCACAACACAAACTGAGTGATGAACTGAACCAAACTCCATGTAGAAAAACATAATTTTTACATTTAAACCAAAGTTTTAGTATTAATATTTGTAATGAATATATTGATTATCTGATTAACTTTAACTAGCATTTTAGCATTATAATGATCAAGCTGCTCACTCATCAATGAAAACAACTTTCAATCTTTTCATATCATTTTTCATCTTCTATTAATAAATAAAAGCATCTTTAAATATCACAGTACTCAGTAATACTGCAGCATCATCGACATAAAACAAACACAGTTGTCTGTTTAAAATAATCACATATTGGAGATACAAGCCTTCCACCTGACAACAGTGTTAAAATGGATTATTTTCTACTTTGTGCTCATTTTCTGAGTCTGAAGAATCAAATGAATCATTTGTTTACTCTGTCACAACAGATAACGAGAAGTTTTCATCTTTTATCCTGATTTTGTATGAATAGCAATAAAAGTTTGCTTCTAAAGATGTTTCTTATAAAATATATTTTCATTTTTTATCAGTACTCACTGGGTTCAATTGTTAATCTGGTTCCACTTCCAAAGAAGATCTTATATTGATTTCCACCTCCAGTCACATAACATAAAGCCTCACAACACAAACTCAGAGATGAACTGAACCAAAATTGACAGTTTTATAGATGAAGCTTTACAGTGTTGATCTCTTCGGCTCTTATCGCTTCTTTACATATTTGTTTTGGTTGGATGAAATGGTAGTTTTAGTTTTATCCAAAAGCGAGTCTGAGTCTGAGACAACAGCGTTACTCTGATTTATCTTCTACGTTGCACTCATGAGAAACATGTTTGTCACTGTCGGCAGCTGTTCACTCATCAATCAGTCTGATAAAGGCCGATACTTTTCAAAAGGTTTTTTATGTACTAGCTGTTTGTATCCCAGTAAAACACTGTAAGGTTTACTTTTCAATTATAATTATGATATTTATCAGTACTCACTGGGTTCAATGGTTAATTTGGTTCCACTTCCAAAGATCATCTTAGTTACTCCTCCAGTATTCACACAACATGAAGCTTCACAACACAAACTCAGCTGGTGTCTGACTAAACCAAACTTCATTTAGAAAAACATCAATTTAACATGAGAGTTTTGTTTAATTAAAACAAGTCAGTGTTTTCATTCAAATAATCGATTATTAATATTTAATTAAAATGTAAATGTTTATATTTTGTACAACACAGATACTGAATCTTTAATGTCATGTCTTTATGCTGAACTGCATTTAGAAACACATCATTTATTCATCAGAGAAACTAAAAGTCACTGTTTAATGAAAGAAATGTCAGGACTGTTGATTAATACATTAATGACTTGATTATTATGATCAAGACAATCTTTCAACCATTTCTGTTCTTTAATACGTTTTAATTTTTACTTTAGATGGATGATTCTTCAGTTCTAGTGTTTTTCATGGTTTTATTTATCTATCTGTGAAACATATCTTTTCAAAGATGCCTTTTTAGGAGACATTTATAATCTAGATCAGTACTCACTGGGTTCAATAGGTTAATCTGGTTCCACTTCCAAAGATGATCTTCTGATTTGATTTCCAGTATACACACAACATGAAGCTTCATAACACAAACTCAGGGTGATGAACAAACCAAACTTCATTTTAAAAATACATATTTTTTACATTCTGGATTATTTTCTACTTTGTGCTGATTTTATGAGTCAGTCAGCGTTTTATGTTTTTATCTTTATTATCTATTAGTCTGGTTTTGTTAGTGTAACAGGTAAAGTTTGTGTTTAAAGACGTCTCATATTAATAATATTTGAGATTTTTATGACTAAAATGAGCTATTTTAATAAAAAACAGAAGCACACTTTATTGTAATATTTACTGTTTTAGTTCAGCTTTAAGGTTCACTTGCTTGATGTATTTATTCTGATTAGTCTCATAAAATCAACTTTAAATATCACAGTACTCAGTAATACTGCAGCATCATCGACATAAAACAAACACAGTTGTCTGTTTAAAATAATCACATATTGGAGATACAAGCCTTCCACCTGACAACAGTGTTAAACTGGATTATTTTCTACTTTGTGCTCATTGTATGTGTCTGAAGACTCAAATGAATCATTTGTTTACTCCGTCACAACAGATAACAATGAAGTTTTATATTTTATCCTGAATTTTCTATGGATGATGATAAAACTTTGCTTTTAAAGATGCTCCATATAAATAATATTGATGATATTTATCAGTACTCACTGGGTTCAACGGTTAATCTGGTTCCACTCCCAAAGAAGATTTTATAACTTGCACCTCCGGCATTCACACAACATGAAGCTTCACAACACAAAACTCAGAGTGACAAACTGACCGAAACCTCTTTTAAAAAACTTTTTTAAACTTTTTATCACCACTCTTTTAAATTTGGGACTTTTACATGAATTAATACTTTTCAGTTCCAAAAATGGGTCACAATTTCAATTTTTTGCTATACATTATAAATGTAAATATAAGAGGTTTTAAGATGTGACATTTTCAGAGGTACTGATCAAACTATGTAAGCAATGATTTTGTGAAAAGTTAAGATATTTGAGATGACGACAGTGTTATACTAAATTATTTTATCATTTTTGATTTTCTATGGAAGTTAAATTAATCATTTTACAATTTTATTTCTCTTATTTTTTATTTATTCCTGTCAAGCACTGTAAATTTGCTTTTAAAGATGGCTTTATGTTCTTTATTTCTACTCACTGGGTTCAATCTTTAATCTGGTTCCACTTCCAAAGATCATCTTTCCATTTCCAGTATTCACACAACATGAAGCCTCATAACACAAACTGAAACGATTAACTAAACTGAGCTTGAGAAAACTGAAAAAAATAATTTTACACTTTCCAAAAATTAAATCAAATGTTTGCTCCTCTAATGTCATAATTGTCTTTACATTAGAGACTTTAACCTAAAAGATTATACAGATCTCAACAATAAGCTGCTTTAATTAACATTATCTCTACAATATAATAGTATAAATTAGATGAAAATTTTCACATACTTTACAATAAAGACACTGAATAAAATATTTTAACAATTGTATAGAAATATTGTAAAAGTTACTTTAAAAGATGCTCCATATAAATAATATTGATGATATTTATCAGTACTCACTGGGTTCAACGGTTAATCTGGTTCCACTTCCAAAGAAGATCTTATATTGATTTCCAGTATTCACACAACATGAAGCTTCATCACACAAACTCAGTACTGAACTGAATCAAACTTTACTCACTTTAAAAAACAACATCATTTTTATCTTTACATTATTAATAAAATGTAAATGTTAATGACTGAACAGCAGAGATATTGAGGTGTGTTAGTGTTGATGCTCTGAATTAATAACTGATTATTCAGATTAACACTTTCTTGATAAATCTATGATTATTTCAATTATTGAAAATTAGACAACTGTGAACCATTTAGTCTCTAAAAACCTTTCTAAAGATGAACTTTAGAAAAACAACACCATTTTATGAACTTTGCTAGTTTTTATGTATGACAACTAAAGTTAGATTTTTTTGAAGATGCTCGATATAAATAACATTTATGATATTTATCAGTACTCACTGGGTTCAATGGTTAATCTGGTTCCACTTCCAAAGATGATCTTAATTGATTTCCAGTATTCACACAACATGAAGCTTCATAACACAAACTCAGAGGGACAAACTGAACCAAACTTTATTTAGAAAAACTTTTTTTAAACAATAGAGAGTTTCTGTCTGTTAAAAAATATCACAATTTTCATTGAAAACAACTGACAATATTTTTTAAAAATAAAATGTAAATTGTGACAAACTGTTTTCAGGTCAGTGTTGTTGATTAATATATTGATGATTATTATGATCAATACAATTTTTCAACTATTTATGTTCTTAAAAACTTTTTCAAATCTTGGTTGAAGGACGATTCTTCAGGTTTGATGTTTTCTAAGAACAGTTTTCTTCCTGTCAGTGTTTTAGTGGATTATTTTCTACTTTGTGCTGATTTTATGAGTCAGTCAGTGTTTTAAGTTTTTATCTTTTTTATCTACTAGTCTGGTTTTGTTTGTGTAACAGGTAAAGTTTGTGTTTAAAGACGTCTCATATTGGTAATATTTGAGATTTGTATGACTAAAAACAGATATTTTAATAAAAAATAGAAGCACACTTTATTGTAATATTTACTGTTTTAGCTCTGCTTTTCTTTAATCCTCACTTGATGTATTTATTCTGATTAGTCTCATAAAATCAACTTTAAATGTCACAGTACTCAGTAATACTGCAGCATCATCGACATAAAACAAACACAGTTGACGGTTTAAAATAATCACATATTGGAGATACAAGCCTTCCACCTGACAACAGTGTTAAACTGGATTATTTTCTACTTTGTGCTCATTGTATGTGTCTGAAGACTCAAATGAATCATTTGTTTACTCCATCACAACAGATAACAATGAGTTTTATATTTTATCCTGATTTTCTATGGATGATGATAAAACTTTGCTTTAAAAGATGCTCCATATAAATAATATTGATGATATTTATCAGTACTCACTGGGTTCAACGGTTAATCTGGTTCCACTTCCAAAGAAGATCTTATTTGCATTTGCACCAGTATTCACACAACATGAAGCTTCACAACACAAGCTCAGCTGGTGTCAAAGTCACTATTTTGATGTAAAATAATGATCATTAATGTCAAGGCTGTTGAGTAATACATTAGACTTGATTTGATTGAAGACCAATCTTTCAACCATTTCAGTTCTTTAATACATTTTCATTTTTTATTTGAATTTTTTTCATGGTTTTATATATATATCTGCAAAATAGGTTTCTTTTTAAAGATTTTTTAATAAGACATGAATAATCTGTGTAAGTACTCACGTGATTCAATGGTTAATCTGGTTCCACTTCCAAAAATGATCTTATATCCACTTCCAGTAGTCACACAACATGAAGGAGCTGAACACAAACTCAGAGAACTGACAAACTCAACTACATGAACGAAAAATTCATATTAAACTTAATTATTATTATTATTTGGCTTAGCGGTTGGTATAAACATTTCAGACTTTTGTCTCAATTATTACAGTTCAGTTATAAAAATAGGAGATTTATTCATTAAAAATAGCTGTACATTAGTGATATTTAACGTTCAGTAGAGATACTGCTGTATTATAATTTACTGAACCAAATTTATATTTATAAAAACATTATTTTTACATATGAGACTGGAATTACTAAATTATTACAGAGACAAGACACTAGTTTGATTTCTTTTTAAAAAGTTATAAAATGTTGATATTTACTGTACGGTTATAGATAAAGTATAAAAGTATAGATAAAATATTCAGTATGAATCAAATTCCTCTGCTGATGTATTTGATTATTACGACTGATTTTTATTATTTTTATACTGTTGTGTTGAAATCTGCAGTTAGTTTAAAGGTGCCTCATAAATAATATTTTATCTAGATCAGTACTCACTGGGTTCAACGGTTAATCTGGTTCCACTTCCAAAGAAGATTTTATAATTTACACCTCCGGCATTCACACAACATGAAGCTTCACAACACAAACTCAGAGATTAACTGAATCAAACTTTACTCACTTTAAAAAACAACATCATTTTTATCTTTACATTATTCATAAAATGTAAATGTTAATGACTGAACAGCAGAGATATTGAGGTGTGTTAGTGTTGATGCTCTGAATTAATAACTGATTATTCAGATTAACACTTTCTTGATAAATCTATGATTATTTCAATTATTAAAATTTAGACAATTGTGAACCATTTAGTCTCTAAAAACCTTTCTAAAGATGAACTTTAGAAAAACAACACCATTTTATGAACTATGCTGGTTTTTATGTGTGACAACTAAAGTTAGATTTTTTTGAAGATGCTCCGATATAAATAACATTTATGATATTTATCAGTACTCACTGGGTTCAATAGGTTAATCTGGTTCCACTTCCAAAGATGATCTTACTTGCACCTCCAACATTCACACAACATGAAGCTTCATCACACAAACTGAGTGATGAACTGACTCAAACTTCTTTAAAAAAATGTAAAAAGAAAAATACTTCCCTCAATTTTCAGACTTTTTTGTTGTACTTTACAGATTTTTGATATATTCCTGTCAAACACTGTAAATTTACTTTTAAAGATGTATCATATTAATAATGTTTATGTTTAATATTTCTACTCACTGGGTTCAATCTTTAATCTGGATCCACTTCCAAAGATCATCTTAGTTCCAGTAGTCACACAACATGAAGCTTCATCACACAAACTCAGAGGGACAAACTGAACCAAACTTCATTTAAAAAACTTTTTTTAACAGAGAGTGTCTGTCTGTTAAAAAGCATCACTGTTTTAATTGAAAACAACTGACTGTTAATATTTTCTATAAATAAAATGTAAATTGTGACAAACTGTTTTCAGGTCAGTGTTGTTGATTAATACATTGATGGTTATTTTGATCACATAAATAATATGTTATATAATATATTTATCAGTACTCACTGGGTTCAATGGTTAATCTGGTTCCACTTCCAAAGATGAGTTCAATTTGGTTTCCAGTATTCACACAACATGAAGCTTCACAACACAAACTGAGAGATGAACCGAACTAAACTTAATTTTCCTTTTGAGACTTTAGTCTGAATAACGACATTTCAGTCACAACAAGAAGCTGCTATTATAATTATATTAGGAATAAAATGCAGATTTCTATTCTTCTTTCTATTTCTATTCTGCATTTGTTTCTAGCAATGATGTTCTTCATGAATACAGTGATGTTTTGGTGAATTTATGCTCAGGTGATATATTGATCGTGATTAATAGAATATTTTGATTTATAAAACCCTCTTTAATCTTTAAATGACACCAAACTGAAATGTTGCTCACTTTTAACTTTCGCTTTTCAACTGCTTTTATCTGAAATTTGGTTTTTAGTCTTTAGAGATTATTTAGAGAATATAAGTGTTATTTTTTGTGCCACATTTATGAGTCAAATGAATCATTTCCAACAGTCAGCAGCATTTTTATCAGTTTCTTTCTGTTTTTGTTGTCTGGTTCATATTTCAGCATAAAACCCCATAAAGTTATATTTTAAAGACTCTTCATAGACATTAATATTTGTGGTACGAATCTGTACTCACTGGGTTCAATGTTCAATCTGGTGCCGCTTCCAAAGAAGATCTTATTCTGATTCAGATTCACACAGTGTGAAGCAGCAGAACACAAACTGAGCAGAGTCACTGACTGAACCAAACTTCATTTAGGAAAAACATCATTTACATAGAATTTAACTGCTACATCAGAAACTACAAGTCACTATTTTTGTGAAAATAATTGATCATTAATGTGGTTGATTATTACACTGATGAATTGATTTTTATGATGAAGACAATCTTTCAACTATTTATAATATATTTATACATTTTGGAGATCATGTTTCCACCTGTTTTACACACATAAAGTGTGCCTTTAAAGATGCTCCGTATAAAATATTTCAGTTATCTACATTAGTATTTGTGTGGCAGGTACATTTTGTGTTTAAAGACGTCTCATATTGCTAATATTTATGATATTTATTACTACTTACTTGGTTCAATCTTTAATCTGGTTCCACTTCCAAAGAAGATTTTATCATTTGCAGCTGCAGCATTCACACAACATGAAGCTTCATAACACAAACTCAGAGCGATGAACCGAACTGAACTTCATCAAGAAAAATAGCATTTTTATATTTAAAGCTTCTGTCAAGTCACAAAATAAGTGGCTATCTTTGTGAAAAACTCTGTTTATATGAAAAAGGTGCATATGCATATTCTAATATTTACTGCACAGTGGAGACACTGAACAAACTGTTTTTGATAATAGATTGATGATTTTAATCTATAATCTTTCAGTTTTTGAGTATTAAGATCTCTTAAACTGGACCAACTGATCAAACCTCATGTTTTTAGATTTGATACCTCTGCTGAGTTATTCCATTCCTGTCACAGAAATAAAGACACTATTTTGATAAGAAACAAGAGAAAGTTTGCTTTTTAAAGATGCCTCACATAAATCATATTAATATGTTTTATTACTCACTGGGTTCGATGGTTAATCTGGTTCCACTTCCAAAGATGATCTTAACAGCATTCACACAACATCAAGCTTCAACACAAACTCAACTGAGATGACATGAACTATGTTTAGCACAAAATATCTGGATTTGATTTTAAAATAGCTATTTTTTAGATTTATACAAACTATAACTGTAACTAAATGTTGATTTAAAAGATCAGGTCCTCTAATATAAGAATTTATTTTACATTTGAAACTTTTGTCTGAAGCCCAAAATATGTCACTTTCATAAATTAATATCTTCAGTTTTAAATTGTGATATTTTCTGTACAGTGGAGATGTCTGCTGACAACTGATGATTTGATGACTAATCTAATCAACACTTAAAGACTATTTATGTTTTATCAATAATGATCAGTACTCACTGGGTTCAATGTTTAATCTGGTTCCACTTCCAAAGAAGATCTTACTTCCAGCATTCACACAACATCAAGCTTCATAACACAAACTGAGTGACTGAGTGACAAACTGAACCAAACTCCATTTAGAAAAACGCATTTTTTACAATAGAGAGTGTTTGTCTGTTAACAATTGTTGATTAATGCATTGATGATTATTATGATTGCTACAATCTTTCAACTATTTATGTTTTTAAAAAAGACTGATTTCTTCCTGTCACTGTTTTAGTGGATTATTTTCTACTTTATGCTGATTTTATGAGTCAGTCAGTGTTTTAAGTTTTTATCTTTTTTATCTACTAGTCTGGTTTTGTTTGTGTAACAGGTAAAGTTTGTGTTTAAAGACACATCTTATTGGTTATATTTGAGATTTTATGACTAAAAACAGCTATTTTCATAAAAAACAAAAGAACGCTTTATTGTAATATTTACTGTTTTAGTGCTGCTTTTCTTTAATCCTCACTTGATGTATTTATTCTGATTGGTCTCATAAAAGCATCTTTAAATGTCACAGTACTCAGTAATACTGCAGCATCATCGACATAAAACAAACACAGTTGTCTGTTTAAAATAATCACATATTGGAGATACAAGCCTTCCACCTGACAACAGTGTTAAACTGGATTATTTTCTACTTTGTGCTCATTGTATGTGTCTGAAGAGTCAAATGAATCATTTGTTTACTCTACAACAGATAACGAGAAGCTTCTATCCTGATTGTGGATGAATAGTGTTAAAAGTTTCCTTCTAAAGATGCTCCATATAAATAATATTTATGATATTTATCAGTACTCACTGGGTTCAACGGTTAATCTGGTCCCACTTCCAAAGAAGATCTTATTTACATTTGCACCAGTAGTCACACAACATGAAGCTTCACAACACAAACTCAGTAATGAACTGAACTAAACCTTATTTAGAAAGCTAAATATTCAGCTTTGATTAGGAAAGAACTACTTTCTACTACATTTGAATAATGGTTGTTCCTCTCATATAATAATTGTTTTTACATTTGAGGCTTTAACCTAAAAGATTACTTTTGGATCACAACAATAAAGTTACTTTTGAAGATTATTCAAAAGTAACTAAATAATATTGATATTAAATAATATTTATATTTATCAGTACTCACTTGGTTCAATGTTCAATCTGGTCCCATTTCCAAAGAAGATCTTATTTCCAACATTCACACAACATGAAGCTTCATCACACAAACTCAGTGATGAACTGAACCAAACTCCATTTAGAAAAAATGAAGCATAAAGCTAAATATTCATCTGATTTGGGATTTGGGACTTTGCTCCTCTCATATAAATATGATTTTAACATTTCAGACTTCTGATTATTTAAATCCAATTACATGATAAGACACACTGTTGACTTTTTGTTTTAAAAACCAAATGTACATCACAACAATATATTATTGATAAAAAGCATATTGATTGCAGTAGAAATAATGAACATGTTTAGAAGTATTAAAGTATTTTCTGCTTTGTGCAGATTTTATGAGCCTGAACAGGTTAATTATTTCATTTTATTTCCATCACTGTCAAAAGCTTCTGAAGTTGTTTTATATGTTTACTTACTGGGTTCAATCTTTAATCTGGTTCCACTTCCAAAGATCGTCTTATAATCAGCATTCACACAACATGAAGCTTCATCACACAAACTCAGCAGCGCGACGAGCCGAATCAAACTTCATTCTCCGTATTTCAGTCACAATATTAAGACACTATCTTATTTCAAAACAAATGTACTTTATAAATATATATTAAGGACAAAAAGTCAAATGTCAGCAGCTGATTATTCTTTTTTTCTGGGTAAAACACAAAAGTTTGCTTTCAGAAATGCTCCATATTAAATATTAATGAACATTTTTCACTTTGTGCTGATTTGATGAGCCTGAACAGGTCAAATTATTTCAGTCGGTGTCAGAAGCTTCTGAATTTGGTTTTGTAAATTTTATAAGTCTACTTACTGGGTTCAATGTTTAATCTGGTCCCACTTCCAAAGATCAGTTTATATCCACCATCAGCATTCACACAACATTAAACCTCATAACACAAACTCAGAGATGAACTGAACCTTCTTCATTTAGAAAACTATTATATATACTATATTCAGCTTTGATCTAAAGATTTGAAGAATATTTGTTCCGCGCTCATATAATAATAGTTTGTTACATTTGAGGCTTTAACCTAAAAGATTAGTTAGATTGGATCACAACAATAAAGTTACTTTTGAAGAAGATTCATAAATAATATTTATGATATTTATCAGTAGTACTCACTGGGTTCAATCTTTAATCTGGTTCCACTCCCAAAGATCTCCCATCTTTTGATCATCTTTTGATTCAAGTTATTCACACAACATGAAGCTTCATAACATAAACTTGACAAACTTCAGAGTGACAAACTGAACCAGACTTCATTTAGAAAAAAAGTGATTTTATATTTGAGACATCTGATGGAATTATTACATTATTAAAACACTATTTTATTTAAAAACAAATGTACATTATACATATGTATGAAATGTACTTTTAGATTTTTACACTACAAAAAATAAATACAATAAAACATTTTATTTATCATAGTTATGAGATATAATATTGATTGATTCTGATTATTTATTATTGATGAGTGGTTGCATATTTTCTTCTTTGTGCTGAAGGTGAATGAATCAATTCTTCACTGTCAGCATCTGTTTATTCTTTTTTATCTGTGTAAAACCACTGAAGTCCTTTCAAAAATGCTCCATATGAAATATTAATGATCAGTATCAGTACTCACTGGGTTCAACGGTTAATCAATCTGGTCCCACTTCCAAAGAAGATCTTATATAAACCTCCAGTAGTCACACAACATGAAGCTTCATCACACAAACTCAGTGATGAACTGAACCAAACTCCATTTAGAAAACAAACAAAAAATACTTGACACAAAATATTTGGATTTGATTTTAAAATAGCTGCTTTTGTGTGCAATGTGAATGTCAGCAGCTGAAAAAATAGGTCACATAAAAAAAATATCATAGTTCACTTTTAAATTGTGATATTTGAACAAACAAACTGATGCTCTTGAACAAACTTAATAAACTGACACTAACATGTCTGCTGATTAATAAACTGACACTAACATGTCTGTGATATGTGTTATCATTGTTGCGATCTTGACATTTTTGGATAACTCAGAAACTGCAGCATCATGCAGATTGATTGATTTATTATAATCTAGATTAGTACTCACTGGCTTGGACGGTTAATCTGGTCCCACTTCCAAAGATGAGTTTATATTGGCTCGTTGTAGTCACACAACATGAAGCTTCATCACACAAACTGAGACGGGTAACTGACTGAACCAAACTTCATTTAGAGAACATTTTAATCATTAATTTAAAATCACTTTCACATTTGAAGTCAGTAAAACAGGTCTGTTTTTACTAGAAATTACGGACATTTTTTAAATATTTTTTAAATAATACTTTAGAGTAAAAACATAAACAGCATATTTTTGTGATGATGATGATGGAATTATTACATATCAATTATATATTATAAAGACACTAATGTACATTATATATATGTACAAAAGATAAAATCACAATTTTGACTCCATTTTGACTCCAGGAACATAAAACATAAAACATTTTACTTATCATAGTTATGATATCATATATAATAATGATTGATTCTGATTTTTGTATATTATTTCTCTCATGATGATATCAGATATTATTATTCTGATTATTATTCTGATACAATCTCAGCTGATGTATTTGATTAACACGATGAAGACAGTGAATTTCTACTAAATGCTGATTTGATGAGCCTGAACAGTGACTGAGCTGTTTAAAACAATGAAAGTTTGTTTTATAAAAAATACAGATAATCTTAATGATCAGGATCAGGATCAATACTCACTGGGTTCAATGTTTAAACTGGTTCCACTCCACTTCCAAAGAAGACTTTATATTCTGACCATCATCATTCACACAGCGTGAAGCCTCTTAACACAAACTCAGCGGGGACTAAACCAAAGTTCATTTAGAAAAACACGATTTTTACATTTACACTCTCCATAAAATCTACATGTTAACTTTCTAGCTGCTGAGGTGTTTTAGAGTCGATGCTTTAAATTATTATTGACTATTGAGACTATTCTGATTTGAATTCAGAGGACTAAAGAGGACTAAAACAATCTCAAAAAACTCTTGAAATGTTTGGATAATTCAGAAAGTGCAGCATCATGCAGATCTAACAAAAGACTCATATAAACACTGATTATAATCTAGATTAGTACTCACTGGGTTCAGCGATTAATCTGGTTCCAATCTGGTTCCACTGCCAAAGAAGATCTTAGATTGACTCGCTGTAGTCACACAGCATGAAGCTTCACAACACAAACTCAGTGAACCAAACTCCATTTAGAAAACAAAAAAAATATTTTCCACTAAATATTTAGATTTTATGTTAAAGTAGATTTGAAATTTAGAAAAACTTCAACACATAAATGTTGATTTAAAAGATGTAAAATTATTTTACATGAATTGAATTTTACATCTGAATGTCCAGTAGAAAAAATAGGTAACTTTCATAAATCATTCAGTCAGTCCATTTTAAATTGTGATATTTTCCGTGGAAGCACTGAACAAACGGACATATTGATGATTCTGATTGATACTTGAACTACAAACTCAGCTGATTTGTTTGATTATCATGATGAAGATAGTGAATTATTTTCAACTTTGTGCTGATTCGATTCGATGAGTCTGAACAGGTTAAATTATTTCCCTCACTGTCAGAAGCTCTTTCTGTTTCATAAAGATAATACAGATCATTTTAAATGATCAGGATCAATACTCACTGAGATCAATAGTTAATCTGGTTCCACTTCCAAAGAAGATTTTATATCCGCCTGCAGCATTCACACAACATAAAGCTTAAAGCTCACACAAACTCAGCAGGGGGGACTCACACAAATACAGTCAGCAGGGGGGACTGAAGCAATATAAATACAGTTTTTATATTTCAGATGTCTGATGGGATTATTACATTTCAATGACATTATTAATTAAACTATTTTATTTCAAAATAAATGCACATTATAAATTTTATAAAGACTAAAATGGCAATTTAGTTTTTGACTCTAAGAACAATAAAACATTTTATTGATCATAGTTACAACACATGATATATTGATTGATTGTGATTATCATATATTATTGATTATGATAAATGGTTGAATATTTTCTTCTTTGTGCTGGAAAGGTGAAGAATGATCAACTCTATCACTGTCAGCAGCTGTTTATTCTGTGCAAAACACTAAAGTTTGCTTTCACACAAGATAGCTACAAGTTTTTATCTCATTTTATCTGCAACTCTGGTTTTATGTGTTCCAGTAAAACACTGTAAAGTAAGTTTTTTAATGATTATCATGATATTGATTACTACAAGCTTACTCGGTTCAATATTAATGTTAAGAGTCTGCTCCCACTCACTTCCAAAGATCAATCTTAGTCGCAGAACCAGTATTCACACAATATGAAGCTTCATAACACAAACTCAGAGTGACGACCTGAACCAAACTTCATTCAGAAAACGAAGAAATGTATTTTACCCTCATTTCTACTTTAAAAACTGAATCATACGTGACCAGTTTGTTTTACTCATGTAATCATCCTTTTTTACTTTTTACATGTACATGTGCATAATATATAGTCAAACTTAAATTAAACCAAAAACACATAAATGTTAGTTTAAAAGATCACGCACTCATATTATTATAATTATAATTTTCATTAGATAAATATGTTTTAAATAGTGATATTTTAACAATGACTCTTTTGATAATGTTTGTTTTTAACATGCCTGTTGGATTTTATGATGAATATGATCGGCTGATGTATTCATGATTTTATGATGAATATGATCCACACAAGCTCTTCCATGTGTAATATTAATGATCTACAGAGTGTCTGTACTCACTGGGTTCAATCTTTAATCTGGTTCCACTTCCAAATAACATCTTTTGATATCCAGCATCCACACAACACGAAGCCTCACAACACAAACTCAGTGAGAAAACTTCATTTAGGATAACAGCTGCATATTATCATTTATCAGTCCAGATGGTTTTATTGTTATCAAGACAATATTTCAGCAGTTTTATTCACTGTAAGTTTCTACTTTGTGCTGATTTTATAAGTCTGAAGAGTCAAATTAATCATCCCTATCAGCTGCTGCACACTTATCCATCACAACAGATAACTACAAGTTTTCATCTCATTTTATCTGCGAATCTGGTTTTATATGTCCCAGTAAAACACTGTACAGTTTTTAAATGATTATCATGATATCAATTAGTACTCACTGAGTTCAACGGTTAATCTGATTCCACTTCCAAAGATCATCTTAGTTGCAACTCCAGCATTCACACAACATGAAGCCTCATAACACAAAGTGAACTGGACCAAACTCCATTAAGAAAAACAGCATTTTTACATTTAACACTTTAAATTCTAAAAATGTTGTACTGGATTATTTCCTAATTTATTCATTATTATTTCTTATTTTCATCACTGTCAGCAGCTTCAGTCATCAATCAGTTCAGATATTTAGAAGTGATACAACACTACAACAACTACACCGTCTTTCTCATGAACGAACTATTCTGTGTTTTCATGTCAGACACAGGTAAATGATGCTCCATATTAAAAATATATCATCTGTATCAGTACTCACTTGGTTCAACGGTTAATCTGGTTCCACTTCCAAAGAAGATTTTATAATTGATTTCCAGCTCCAGTATTCACACAACATGAAGCTTCATAACACAAACTCAGAGTGACAAACTTCATCTGAGTTCCTCTTATATCATCACTGTTTTAAATCTGAGACTTTTACACAAATTACAACTTTACAGTTACAAACATGGGTCACAACTTCCATTATTGTATATTATATGCATGTAATTTTAATTTGATATTTTCACTTTTTAGAAAACTGCTGCTTCATCCTTCATAAAAAAGGGAGTTTGTGAAAAGTTTAGATATTTGAGATGACAGCAGTGTTTTACTGAATTACTGTATACTTTTTGATTTTCTATTAAAGTCAAATGAATCATTTTAGACATTTATTCTTTTATTTTTAATATATTCCTGTCAAACACTGTAAATGTGCTTTTAAAGGCATCTCATATTGGTAATATATATATATATATATATGATATCTATTATTACTCACTGGGTTCAATAGTTAATCTGGTTCCACTTCCAAAGATGATCTTTTGAGTTCCAGTATTCACACAACATGAAGCTTCATAACACAAACTCAGAGCTTAAGAATAAAAAAATAACATATATTTTACATTCTGGATTATTTTCTACTTTGTGCTGATTTTATGAGTCAGTCAGTGTTTTAAGTTTTTATCTTTTTTATCTACTAGTCTGGTTTTGTTTGTGTGACAAGGTAAAGTTTGTGTTTAAAGACACATCTTATTGGTTATATTTGAGATTTTATGACTAAAAACAGCTATTTTCATAAAAAAATAGAAGCACACGTTATTGTAATACTTACTGTTTTAGCTCTACTTTTCTTTAATACTCACTTGATGTATTTATTCTGATTGGTCTCATAAAAGCAACTTTAAATATCACAGTACTCAGTAATACTGCAGCATCATCGACATAAAACAAACACAGTTGATGGTTTAAAATAATCACATATTGGAGATACAAGCCTTCCACCTGACAACAGTGTTAAACTGGATTATTTTCTACTTTGTGCTCATTGTATGTGTCTGAAGAGTCAAATGAATCATTTGTTTACTCCATCACAACAGATAACAACAAGTTTTATATTTTATTCTAATTTTCTATGGATGATGATAAAACTGCTTTTAAGGATGCTCCATATAAATAATATTGATGATATTTATCAGTACTCACTGGGTTCAACGGTTAATCTGGTTCCACTTCCAAAGATCATCTTATTTGCACCTCCAGTATTCACACAACATGAAGCTTCATCACACAAACTCAGAGATGAACTGAATCAAACTTTACTCACTTTAAAAAACATTTTTATCTTTACATTATTAATGAAATGTAAATGTTAATGATTGAACAGCAGAGATATTGAGGTGTGTTAGTGTTGATGCTCTGAATTAATAACTGATTATTCAGATTAACACTTTCTTGATAAATCTATGATTATTTCAATTATTAAAATTTAGACCATTTAGTCTCTAAAAACCTTTCTAAAGATGAACTTTAGAAAAACAACATTTTTTAAACAATGCTGGTTTTTATGTGTGACAACTAAAGTTAGATTTTTTTGAAGATGCTCGATATAAATAATATTTTTATGATATTTATCAGTACTCACTGGGTTCAATGATTAATCTGGTTCCACTTCCAAAGATCATCTTATTTCCAGCATTCACACAACATCAAGCTTCATAACACAAACTCAGAGCGACAAACTGAACCAAACTTCATTTTAAAAACACATTTTTTTTACAATGGAGAGTATCTGTTAGCAATTGTTGATTAGTATATTGATGATTATTATGATCAATACAATTTTTCAACTATTTATGTTCTTAAAAACTTTTTCAAATCTTGGTTGAAGGACGATTCTTCAGGTTTGGTGTTTTCTAAGAACAGTTTTCTTCCTGTCAGTGTTTTAGTGGATTATTTTCTACTTTGTGCTGATTTCATGAGTCAGTCAGTGTTTTATGTTTTTATCTTTTTTATCTACTAGTCTGGTTTTGTTTGTGTGACAGGTAAAGTTTGTGTTTAAAGACACATCTTATTGGTACTCATATAATAATAGTTTTTACATTTGAGGCTTTAACCTAAAAGTTTATTTTTGGATCACAACAATAAAGTTACTTTTGAAGATGATTCATAATTGTGAATTTCTCTTGGAGATCAATAAAGTATCTATCTATCTCTATCTATCTATCTATCTCTATCTATCTATCTATCTATAAATAATATTTATGATATTTATAAGTACTCACTGGGTTCAATCTTTAATCTGGTTCCACTTCCAAAGAAGATCTTTTGATCCAAGTTATTCACACAACATGAAGCTTCATAACACAAACTCAGAGTGACAAACTGAACCAAACTTTAAACCTTTTTTCAGGTTAGTGCTGTTGATTAATACATTGATGATTTGATTATTGTGATCAGTAATAAAATGTTGAGACTATGTGTCTCATAAAAACTGTGTAAATCTTTGTAGAAGGTGGATGATTCTCATATTTTGGTGTTGATGTTTTAATCATTTTTTATATGTCCCTGTCAAACATTGTAAAGTTTGTGTTTAAAAACATCTCACATTGGTAATATTTCTGATATTTATCAGTACTCACTGAGTTCAACGGTTAATCTGGTTCCACTTCCAAAGATCATCTTATATCCAGTATTCACACAACATGAAGCTTCATCACACAAACTCAGTGACTGAACTGAATCAAACTTTACTCACTTTAAAAAACATCATTTTTATCTTTACATTATTCAATAAAATGTAAATGTTAATGACTGAACAGCAGAGATATTGAGGTGTGTTAGTGTTGATGCTCTGAATTAATAACTGATTATTCAGATTAACACTTTCTTGATAAATCTATGATTATTTCAATTATTAAAATTTAGACAATTGTGAACCATTTAGTCTCTAAAAACCTTTCTAAAGATGAACTTTAGAAAAACAACACCATTTTATGAACTTTGCTGGTTTTTATGTGTGATGACAACTAAAGTTAGATTTTTTTGAAGATGCTCAATATAAATAATATTCATGATTTTTATCAGTACTCACTGGGTTCAATGATTAATCTGGTTCCACTTCCAAAGTGGTTCCCAGTATTCACACAACATGAAGCTTCATCACACAAACTGAGAGCGTAAACTGAACCAAACTACTTTTTGAAAATGTAAAAATTCAATCACCATTTAAATTTAATTGATCACCTAAATTTATTTTTAAATACTTCCTCTTATATATACTGTTTTTTTAAGGTTTTTACTTGAATTTTTACTTCCCACAATTTTCACACTTTACTTTGTTGTATTTTCCAGATTTTTGATATATTCCTGTTACAGTTTTCTTTTAAAGACGTCTCATATTAATAATGTTTATGTTTAATATTTCTACTCACTGGGTTCAATGATTAATCTGGTTCCACTTCCAAAGATGAGTTTATCTTGATTTGCACCAGTAGTCACACAACATGAAGCTTCATCACACAAACTCAGTGACGAAATGAACCAAACTTCATTTAGAAAGCTAAATGAATTTCCCTGCTGTGGGACTAAAAAAGGGTATCTTGAAAGATTAAAAAAATATCTACTTTCTAAAAATTAAATAAAATGTTTGTTCTTCTCATATAATAATTGTCTTTACATTTGAGATTTTAACTTAAAATATTATTTGAATCTCGACAATAAGCTGCTTTAATTAATATCAACTGTACAATATAATAGTATGAATTAGATGTAAATTTTCACATACTTTACAATAGAGACTTTGAACAAACTATTTTAGCAATTGTATAGAAATATTGTTAAAGTTACTTTAAAAGATTCTCCATAAATAATATTTATGATACTTATCAGTACTCACTGAGTTCAATCTTTAATCTGGTTCCACTTCCAAAGAAGATCTTGTTATTTCCAGTATTCACACAACATGAAGCTTCATCACACAAACTCAGATGGATGAACTGAACCAAGTTTCATTTAAGAAATGTAAAAATTCAATTAACACTTAAATGTAATTGATCACTTAGATTTGATAACTTCCTCTTATATATATACTATTCTTTCATTTAAGAGTTTTAGGGTATCATTAAGAGTATTATTTCCAACAATTTTCAGACTTTTTTGTTGTACATTTTTGATATATTCCTGTCAAACACTGTAAATTTACTTTTAAAGACGTCTCATATTAATAATGTTTATGTTCAATATTTCTACTCACTGGGTTCAATGATTAATCTGGTTCCACTTCCAAAGATCATCTTAGTTCCAGTATTCACACAACATGAAGCTTCATAACACAAACTCAGAGTGGACAAACTGAACCAAACTTCATTTAAAAAACTTTTTTTAACAGTAGAGTGTCTGTCTGTTAAAAAGCATCACTGTTTTAATTGAAAAACAACTGACTGTTAATATTTTCTATAAATAAAATGTAAATTGTGACAAACTGTTTTCAGGTCAGTGTTGTTGATTAATACATTGATGATTATTATGATCAATACAATTTTTCAACTATTTATGTTCTTAAAAACTTTTTCAAATCTTGGTTGAAGGACGATTCTTCAGGTTTGGTGTTTTCTAAGAACTGTTTTCTTCCTGTCAGTGTTTTAGTGGATTATTTTCTACTTTGTGCTGATTATTATGAGTCAGTCAGTGTTTTAAGTTTTTATCTTTTTTATCTACTAGTCTGGTTTTGTTTGTGTAACAGGTAAAGTTTGTGTTTAAGGACACATCTTATTGGTTATATTTGAGATTTTATGACTAAAAACAGCTATTTTCATAAAAAACAAAAGAAAGCTTTATTGTAATACTTACTGTTTTAGCTCTGCTTTTCTTTAATCCTCACTTGATGTATTTATTCTAATTGGTCTCATAAAAGCATCTTTAAATATCACAGTACTCAGTAATACTGCAGCATCATCGACATAAAACAAACACAGTTGTCTGTTTAAAATAATCACATATTGGAGATACAAGCCTTCCACCTGACAACACTGTTAAACTGGATTATTTTCTACTTTGTGCTCATTGTATGTGTCTGAAGAGTCAAATGAATCATTTGTTTACTCTACAACAGATAACGAGAAGTTTTCATCTTTTATCCTGATTTTCTATGGATGATGATAAAACTTTGCTTTTAAAGATGCTCCATATAAATAATATTTATGATATTTATCAGTACTCACTGGGATCAACGGTTAATCTGGTTCCACCTCCAAAGAAGATCTTATTTTGATTTGCACCAGTATTCGCACAACATGAAGCTTCACAACACAAACTGAGTGATGAACAGAACCAAACTTCATTTATTCTAAAGATTTGAATAATGTTTGTTCCTCTCATATAATAATAGTTTTTACATTTGCAGATATATTTTTGACATATTGTAATAATATATAGATATTGTAAAAATTAGTTTAAAAGATGCTTCATAAATAATATTTATGATATTTATAAGTACTCACTGGGTTCAATCTTTAATCTGGTTCCACTTCCAAAGAAGATCTTTTCATTCACGTCTTTCACACAACATGAAGCTTCATCACACACAAACTCAGTGATGAACTGAACCAAACTACATTTTAAAAAACATGTTTTTTACATTAAAGAGTTCTGTTCAAGTCAAAAAACATCACTCTTTTCACTGGAAATAACTGAGTATTAATAAAAATTAAATATACAATAGAGATACTAAGCAAACTTATACAGTCGGTGCTGTTGATCAATACATTGATTTGATCAGATACAAGTTTTCCGCCTGACTGCAGAATTAAACTTAGTTATGTTCTGGTTTTAAAGGAATTAATTTAACTTACTGTCATTAACTCGTAGTTTAGTGCCGCTTCCAAAGATGATCTTGTTTTCAGAGGTGTATGTCACACAGTCCGAAGCTTTAGCACACAAACCTCACTGACTCCACGTCCTCATGACACACAAACGGACTTCATGAACAGTTTTCTGCCTGACTACAGAACTTAAATGAATCTTTTCCAGCTGTTCACTCATCAGTGAATTCTGTCACCAACAACTTTTATGTCTAAAAAGATAAAACAGAGGAAACTTACTTGTCCGGACCACCAACAGAGAACCAGAACCAAAGACGAGTTTCTTATTTCCACCAACAGTCACACAGCATCAGATCGCCAACAAAAACACCACACACTCGCTCTCTAACTACACCATCAAAACTGTTCACACTGACCAGCTCTCAGAAGGTTAAATATTACTGAGACAATCAGAGAGGATTTCAATTCTGGATCAGTTAATCCTAGATTACCAAACCGATTAAATAAACCTGGTTTGAAGTTGAAGTTTCCTGATAATAAATAATAAAAGCATAAAACCATCTGAACACAACGTTCAGTGGCTAAAACCCAACATGGAGACACGAGGAGTTTTCTGATATTTGTTCTGATGTTTTTTTTAAAGATAATGCTTATGATCTGGATCAGTACTCACTGAGTTCAATCTTTAATCTGGTTCCACTTCCAAAGATGATCTTGTCATTTCCAACATTCACAGTACTTCACACAACATGAAGCTTCATCACACAAACTCAGTGATGAACTGAACCAAACTTCTTTTTTTTTTTTTTACATTAGAGAGTTCTGTCTGTTAAATCTGTCAACCTTTCAACTATTTCTGCTCATAAAACATTTAAAGTCTTTGTTGTAGTCGGATGATTCTTAAGTTTTGGTGTTTTCTAAAGACTTCTTGTTTTTTGTCATCATTTTTTGATATATTCCTGTTTAAAGATGTCTCATATTGATAAAATTTATAGTATTTATCAGTACTCACTGGGTTCAATGTTTAATCTGGTTCCACTTCCAAAGAAGATCTTATTTTGACCTCCAGTCACACAACATGAAGCTTCGTAACACAAACTCAGTGATGAACTGAACAAACCACATTTAGAAAAATCTCATTTTTAAATTTAACTGAATGACGTCAGTCACATAACAGAGCTGCTGTTTGTCCACAAACCTTCATATCAAAGTTAAAATTTAAATGGTTCTTTTTTAGTGGTTCACTTGTTTTCACAGCACACTCTCTGTGAAATGAGAAAAACCTGTGAAAACAGCTTTATGGGTGATAAAATCATATGAGAGCATCTACTACGTTTTGTAAGGTTAGACCTATTTAAAATGTGATATTACATTTACAAAACATTAAATATTACAAAGGCTCTGTTTGAGCTGCTGGTTTAAAGGGTTACCTGCTATTTAAAACTCATATTTAACTCATATTTACAGGTCAGCAGACCGATGTTATCATCATTAATGCTGTAAAATAATATCATCAGTTACTCACTGCTGTCAACAATCACTTTGGTTCCTTCTCCAAATAAAATCCTCCGTCCTGCAGCTGAAGTCACACAGAGTTTCTGTTCTTACACAAAATCTGCTTTAACATGAACAGTAACTGTCACTAAGTTAAAATAACAGAAACTGTATTGTATTATTTATTAGACGGTACGTGTTTGACCACTGTTCTGTAATATTATTATCGATCTATCATATTTTGATCAATAATCTCTCATCGTATCACTTTGGATTAAAAGGGGTAATATTTTTTTCAAATAACCTGTAATGAAGTTATTTAGATTTTTATTGTTTCACTTCATTTCATCGTGTATTTCATGATTTATGTCCTTCTTGGTTTTTAACAGCACGTTAACATGTTGGGAATAATTGTTCTTTCTTTGACATGTAAACTCTTAAATTTAAAATGTCACCGTGATGAGAAAATGTTTTAAAAACGAACTTACTGGACTCGACAGTCAGTTTGGTGCCAGAGCCAAACAGGATTTTGTCGAAGCTTCCGCTTCTCACACAGAGTCGAGTCTCTTTACGAAAACCTCAAACTGCTCAAACTTTCACAGCTTCTGTCTAAAACATTTTTCATTTAAACACAGCAGCTCCAGAGTCACCGATGAAATATTTTCATGTTCGAATTATTGATCCAAAGACACAAAAGTGATTTCTCCTCCATCTGTCAAACATCCAGAAGCAGAACTGAGCAGACAGATTTAGAGACAAAGATGATGACGACTTCGAGTTTTCAGATGATAAAATGGTGAAGGATAAGCAGACTTACAGGAGCCAACAGTCACTTTGGTTCCAGCTCCAAACAGGATTTTATCGACACCAGATGTCTTCACACAGCAACACGCCGCAGGACAAAAACTCACTGACTCATAGCCGACCAGGAGGAGAAATAATTCACCAAAATATCAATTTTTCACACCTGAATGAAACTCAGCTGAATCAATGTCCCAGTCTGAACATTTACAGACACTCGGCTTCACTGAAAACTCGACGTTAACATCACCTGAAGCCGAAATGTAAAATGAGTCTGATTCAGTCTGAACAGCAAAGAAAACCTGACCATGTTTCTGCTGTTTCCACGATAAATTAGTAAGAAAAGTGATTACACTTTTATATTCACGGTTTTCTCTATCTGTAAAGTTCTTACTTGTTTCAACAGTCAGTCGAGTTCCTTCACCAAATATCATCTTCTGTCCTCCTCCAGTTTTCACACAACAAGAAACTCTGCAGCAAAAACCCTCAAACTCCAAACAGACGCCGAAAAGTGAAGAAAAACCACAGAAACTAAAAAAATGTTTTACAGACTAAAGAGTCCTTAGTTGCTTTTAATTTAGTCACTTTTGTAACTCAAACAGGTGAGTGGTATTCTGATAATTTTACCAATATCTTCATTTTTATAAGTTACAAAATTTAGTAATCTGTTCAGAATTATAATAAACATGTCAGATTTTTTGTGTTTCACCAAAATAAGTCGATTTAGAGCGTTGACTTACTGTATTTTTCCATAAAACCTGTAGTTTCCATGTTGAGTATTTCAGATCTCAGATGAGGTTTTGTCCTCATGTTTCTGTCCCAAACTGAGAGCAGGTCAGCTCCTCACAAACACACTTTAGACCGTTTAAAACATTTCAGACCATTAGGCTCTGATGTTGTTCAGGTCTGCTGCATCATTGCACAATAACAAGTTTGAACAAAGTTTGAACATCTGTGGACTCAATAACTGATAACTGATGTCTTCAGAGGCTGATTTTTGCTGTGACACATAAAATTACAAATATTTTTCTGTTCCTCTCGTTACACAGACGGAAAACTTCAAACTGTCTCATATCCAACAAACAAGGGTTCACTTCAACTCATCATATGTTAGAAATAAAACTAAGACTCAGCAGGTTTCACCTTCAAGTGGATGTTCAAATAAAAGCACACAAAATGACACTGTTTTTGTCTTTTTGTGGTTCTTTTAAGTGTTTGCAGTTTTTTGTTGACGATCACACGCTTAAACTGAGCTGTTAAATCGGTTTAATTTGAAGATAAACTGAGATTGTACTCCACAAAGAGGTAAACCAAAGATCATATCAGTCAGTTTTTAAAGCAAAAGAAAGGTATAAGTTTGCGATTTCTTTGTCTTTTCAGAGTAAAAGTCTCAAACAGACCACAGACAGTAAAAAATATTAAAAGTTTTAGTCTTGAATGTTAAACTCACGGCTTTGGACGTTCAGCCTGCTGCCTGACCCGAACACCAGTTTACCGTACCCAGATCCAGAGTTCACACCGTGAGACAACACAGGACGAAAACTCGGTTCAGCTGCTTGTAACTAAAAACCTGAACTTTCGCTGTTTTAAGTTTGCCCAAAGCTTCTTTTCTTATGTCACACAAACATCTACTAAATCTACATTTACTGAACATTTCCTCATTTTTCAACAAAACAGAACTTAAGATTTCTCTTTAGACTGCAGCAGCATCAAAGTGTGAAAGTGTTTTCAGTCTTTTCACGTCACATTCGACTGGTTTGGTTTTTTGACTTACAGCTCTGGACGTTCAGCCTGCTGCCTGATCCAAACAGCAGTTTACCGAAGCTCCCAGTATTCACACCATCAGACACGATGGGACCAAAACTGAGCTGCACATTTACGCACCTCTCAACCATTTTAAATCTCTACTGCTTTTTTCTGTTCTGGTTTTTTTTTGTCTCCATGAAGCTTCAAACTCTGTTCAACTCCACTGTGTCAAACACAGAAAGCAGTCAGTGTTTTAGGTCATTTAATCGAGTTTTAGGGGATTTTTAAGCACAAGACACAGAAAACTTCTGATTATTTTGTTGAATTACTAACTCATGTTCTTCTCATTTCTAATCCACCAACAACTTTTTTTAAACACATGGACAAGAAAAATTTTAAGTCTTTTTTTTTTTTTTTTTTTGGTACCATTTGCCATTTATAGAGTCCAAATAGTCCAAAATTTTTTAAATGACAGAAAACCAATCTCCTTGCTTACATAATATAAAGTAGTTTTCACAGGTAGAAATTCACATTATTCTATCTTCTCACTCATTTCTACAAAAGCCTTCAAACAAGCTGATTATTATAGAAATGGATTAAAATGATCTCACTGTAGAATAAAGTTAAGTTAAATAATATAAAGTAAAGTTGTGTTCGGCGATAAAAATAATTATTAACTTTTCCGTCTTACCTGAGTCAACAGTTAGCTGAGTTGCTCTCCCAAAAATCAGCTTCTCTCTATTTTCTTTTGTCACACTGTGACTGACAGCTGACCGAAAACCTCGAGTCACCATCGAATTTTTTACTTGACAAAAGGTGCAGCAGTAGAAATAGTTTTATTCATTTTGACTCATTTCTACAAAAACCTTTAAAAAGAAGTTTTTTACTGGAAACAGATTTGTCTCACTTGTTTGAGGAAAACATTTAAGACATTTAGGACTCAGCAACAAATTAGTTGATAAGTGTTGGTTTAAAAATGGTGTTAAACATTTTCCTTTCTAAATAAGATTTTTAACCTTTTTCATCTCACCTGAGTCGACTATCAGCCGAGTTCCTCTCCCAAAAACAAGTTTATCTGCCGTCCCTCTCACACTGTGACTGACAGCTCACCAAAAACCTCACAAAGCTTCAAACCGTTTCATTTCCAACAAACAGGCTTCACTTTCAAACTCGACTCACTCATCAGATTTCACTTTTTACTCCTGCTGCACTAAACTTAAGGATTTTACTTTGAACTACTTTTAAACTACTTTTTTTTCAGTTAGTTTCAGCTTTGTTGCTCCAAAGGTTTCATGTTCAGAAGTGTTACAGCAGTTTAACTCAAAGTTCAACAGTTTAATATTCAAACCTGGATCAAATAATCTGTGTTTAAATGTAGTTCTCAGGTTTGTTTGGTATTTTTCTGACCCTCCTCCTGATAATGTGACTGAACAGATTCACTCATATTCAAGAAGATAAAGAACATTAATCTTAGATTAAGCACATAATCCTGGATTTGGTTTTCAGAAATTCTTTGATGGACAAAGATCATCGCTCGAGCCAACTTAGATTAACCCTTCATGGTATCACTCTCATATAACTAAATGTCTGATTTTCTACCCTAAAACAACGTTTGTACGAATATAAACCTGGTTTGAACATCACTTACTGGTTTGTACTTTCAGTTTGGTTCCAGCTCCAAACACAGTTCTGTAGCCTCCCTGACCAGTCACACCGAAATAAACAGCTCAACAAAAACCAGAACGAACCACAGACAGGACCAGGAGCAGTTTATCTCCCAAAAATCAATTATTAAAACTGTATTTATACTTAACAAAGTCTTTGTCACTATAACAAATCAGATAACTGAAGATAATAAAACACAACTTACATAGAAATTATTCTGGTTGTGAGGCCATGCGGTCTCAGATTTTACAACTTAAACTACATTTTGTCTGAAAAATTAAAATATGTTCACCGACCTGTGGACACGATGAGCTTCACGCCACCACCAAACATCAGTTTGTTTCCAGATTCATACACACCGTCACACACACTCTTACACTAACTGCACACACATAACAATTTAATTTTTTTCTATATTTTACAAGATATTTGTATAGAAGTTATTTTTTGCCAAAACCAACAACAAAAGAAATCAATTTTAGGAATAAGAACAATATTCATTCCTTTATTTAAGATACAATTAACATGTGCACACATTCTTTCTTTTAAAGTCAACAATTTGACTTTGTATCTTCTAAAAATTCAAATCTGCGTCTCAGTAAATCTCACAATATTCATTCTTAACCTTTCATCCATTTTAATTTTTTTTTTCTGGTATGATTGAGCTTCCCTACATCCCTACATCTTTAAATCTTACAATGTTTTCTATTTTGTTGTTTATTTTATATAACTTTTCATTACTCCACATAGTTTTGCATCAGTTTATATGTTTTTTGTAAATCTGTATCTTTGCTTTTGAGGTAAAACTTTACAAAAGTGTAATAACTGCAGATAATGCGAGAAATGAAGAAGCTAAATTAAAAATATAAAACTCACCTGTTTCAACAGTCAGTTTGGTTCCACTGCCGAAGAAAAGTTTAGTCCTGCCTGATTATTCACACAGCAACGAATGCTGGGACAAATACTGCAGATTGTTTTTTCACCTTTATGTATTTTTTTATCCACTTCTATGTTTTGTTTTTTCATTATTCTTTATTTTAATATGAATGTTTAGTGATCTTTAATTTATTATGAACGTGTATTGTACTATTTCACATTTCACTAATTATTTTTGCTGCTGATATTTCATTAATGTTTCAGGGCTGGTTTCTTTTTTAAGTCAACTTTTTACTTTTAATTTCATCATTACTTCATCAGGAATGAATAACTCTGAATGAGTTCAGGTCATTTTGTGTCGATCAAATACTTAAAGTGTGTAAGAAATGCAAAGACACTAACGAATGAAAGAGTTTTAACGACGAAACAATAAAAAAAATATTCATCTTACCAGGTTCAACAGTCAGTTTGGTTCCGCTGCTGAAATAAAGTTTGTTTGCTGCCTGATTATTCACACTGCAACACACACTGTGACAAATACTGCTGAACACACACTGATGCTGCGTTTTATCTCTGCTGTCAGTTTTTATCTTTATTCATACTGTTTTACTGTTTTAGTGTTTTAATTCACTTTCATGTTGTGCTCATTCACTGATTTTTGCTCTGATAAATGGTTGTGTATCGTATGTTGTTTTTTAATGTATCATTACTCATTCAGATTTTTTTCTTTGCTGTACAGATGTGTCAGTTTTATCAATCAGACTATTGATGAACAAATGAATAATGCAAATAAATCAACCAATGAAGGTTCTCCCTTGTCAAATTTTAAAATAAAAAATGTTGAAAAATATTCATTTTACCAGTTTCAACAGTCAGTTTGGTTCCACTGCCGAAATAGAGTTTGTTTCCTCCCTGATTATTCACACTGCAGCACACACTGTGACAAATACTGCTGTATGCAAGACATCAGGATTATCTGTTAACTGTGTCTGTTTTATCTCTGACTCCAACATTAATTCTTATTCTCCTTTTATCTCAAAATATATTCGTATCCCCCCTTTGCACTGACATTTGCTTATTTTTGTGATGACTGTTTAAAACAGAACACCAATAAATATTGTTAATCAGAGTTGTATCTTTCCATAGAAAGTAGCGTTGATCATCCATCAAAGACTTTTAAAAACATTTAAAAACTCAGTTTGGACAGAAACTCACCCAGCAGCTCCTACACACGAACTTCAGAAAGTCATCATGTCACTCTTTTCCTTTCCACATTTCAGGACTAAAAACATCAAATTGAGTCTTTGAGGCAGCTATCCAGTCCAAAGACCAGAAAACATATAAACCAGAGTCTTTGTTTGGTCCTCCGTATCCCACAGTCTACGACTGGTCTGAAATCCAACCTGCAGAAACCAAAACAAGTGTAAACATTTTCCAGCAACTTGCATTTACTCCCATTTTGACACAGAACAAGAAGTAAACAGAGAGATGAACCTTCATCAACACTGACTGAAAGCCGTCCATCATGTGTTGAAGAAAACTGATCCTCTAAACTTGAAAACGTAACAGGATGGATACGTCAGTCACTGCTGATCAGTTAGAGTCAATGAACCCCCTCCCAAACAGAAAACTGCTAATATCAACACCATCTCACAACGAGAAATTAGGAGAAATGAAATGACAAATTAGTCTGAGACCCAGAGTATAAAACAGTGTCATCTGCATAAAGATTAATCTGACAATTACACATAACAGACACAAAATAATTTCTACAAATGGTGAACAGAGGAGACTCCAGATCAATCTCTGTGGATATTTCTGACGGCTGAACTGTGTCCGACAACTTTTGTTTAGAAACACACAATGTGAAAATCACTCCAGGTGTCTGTGGAAGTGTGAAAATACACAGGGTTTAAATCTTTCTTCCAGCTTTTCTTTCATTTTTCACACAACTGCTTCTGTTATTTTTAATGTGAACATTAAGAGTATGAACGTCTTCCAGAGGAGACTGCTCTTCCTCATTCGTACGATTCATCACATCTCAGCCCTCCTTCAGTTGACAACATTCAGAGCAGATTTGAAAACCTTTAGAAGAGGTCGGTCAACACATCATCAACAAACTCTTTTAGTAACCTGCAGTAATTCAAATTTCAAAGAGACACACACATTTTCAGACAGTGTCTCCTGGAAGATGTTTGTAGTCGTGTGAAGAACGACAAAAAGAGCTGAGAGTTCACCTCACCACATCTGACGAGGCCTCACCTTGACTTCATGTGATGTGAAGCTTCACTCTTGTGTCAGTATTTAGTCTTTAGTCTTTGAGTCGAGCAGTTCTACCTATTGATCTGTAGAAATCCTGCACAGTGACGATCAGGTTCGAGACTCCTTTCCTCTGAGATAAAAACTCCTCCAGGAGTAAATTTATATTTTCTGTAACAGGCAGGAAGGAAAGAGCAGAACTGATGTGACCTGTTTCTCAACCAAAGCTCACCTGTGACCTAAAAATAAAATCAGAAACTCCAGCTTGAAGTGAGAAATTCTATATTTAGTCTGTATTTCTATCATTTGACTTCATTCATTAAACAGTCAGGGCAGCTACTTCAGATCAAACAGACGTATAACTAGTTGACTCATTTCACAAAAACACTTAAACAATCCATCTGTTGTTTTTCATTACTTTCAATAAATCTTGTGTGACAACAGTGTTAGTTAATTAGTTTATCACTCCAAACTGTCTGGCCTCCTGTCAGTGGCTCTCTTGGTTCTCTAGTATTGGTGGCAGCAGGACGGTGTGTGCACAATGTGAGAAACACGAACATGAAGATTTGTTTATAATGACAAAAATATAAAATACTGCTAATCTTAAACATCTGTACTGTGTTTCAAAAGTGTTCATGTTCCTCTTGTAAGTGTCGACTTCAAGATTATTACTCTCACATCAGTCAAATATTTGGATCACAGGTTTTGTGTTCTTATTGGCATGTATGCTAACACACATTTCATCACTCACCAGTTCCTGCGATGCAGCAGGCTGCTGAGCGAGACCGTCATTTTCAGGTTGCAGGAAGCAACTGCAATATCAGTAAATTTCAGATGAAACCAGTCATAAATGTGTTAGTGCATCATAAATCCTCTGAAAACAAGTCAGGTTGATATTTGAAGACCATTCATGAAACAGTGACACAAAGTTGTGTATTTCATTACACTCTCACTGTGCATCAGCTCCAACAGGCATTCACCTTTAAACTGTTCAGCCTGCTCTCCACTAGATGGCAGCTTCTCTCCGAGGCTATTTTCTGAAATGACGTTTGAGATCAAACCAGCCTCCATCATTAGATTTTCTTTCATGACTCTTGGATTTCCCTGTCTTACTATATAAATGTTTAAAGTGGAATGAGAATATGAGATATATGTTTCAACAGTTTTAAACTGACAATAAAACAAAACAGAATCATATTTTCACATCCTTTAGAAACCTGCTCAGGTAGAAATAACATATGCTCAGAATTACCTGTGACTTATTTGTAAGGGTGAAATCATAAATACTCATTTTATCCTCCCTGACTTTTCATCTGCACCACCACACTGCTGCTGATGCCTCACGATGCCGTTCAGCTCAGAAGTGTGCTGCAGGATCGTCATACGAGCTGTGTGGTTTCCTCAGGATGTCGAGCTGTAAATCACCTTGTCAACAGTTGAAGCAGAAGAGAAGTTTGTTTCTGCAGTGAAAAATGCTCATGATGATTTTCTGACAAATAACAAAACTACAAAGATAAGGCATCAACTTTTTAGAGTTCAAATTAAAGTTCAATTCTCAGGAAAGAATCTTTAAGTGGATTAAAACGAAAAGTTACGCCTGATCTTTCATCTGTATAATACACGCAGCCTGTGATGTTCACAGTTTACAGTTCACAGTTCACTTCACAGTTTAATTTAGTTTTCAAATTATATATTCTTTCCTGTTTTTTCATTTTAATGTTGGACTATGTAAATGTAAAGCAGTGAACAAAGAAACTTTCAGTGTTTCTGTTGACGTGAAACTGAGCTGCTGTTCGGTTCCTGTCTGATCTTTATCTGCAGTTTTAGGTTTGACTGTTGTGTTGGTTTCAGCTTTCTGTTGAAATGTGGTTTCAGCTGATGAAACTGCTGAACTGAAAACCAACAGAGACAGGAACAGAAACACACAAACAGACAGACAGAAACAGAGCTGAATGATTAGGAAATTATACAGTCACAACTCAAATAAAGTTGATCAGTGAGGCTAATCTGAGAAACAGGGAGGTTAACATTTAATTAGACAGACAGACAGACACGGGGAGAAACAACATGCAACCATGCAGACATATACGACCAAAATACACAAATTTAAAGAACAGAAGAACCCTGAAGTACTCCACATTATCGAATATTCACACTGCTGCACATCTTTTGATAACGGACACCTGACCTGCTGAGTTTAATCTGCGTCCACTAACTGGAAAATTTAAAATCTCATTCTGGTTCAGCAACAAACAGAACAAGAAAACTGCTGGTTTCCACTGGATCAATGAGCGTCCCAAAACTGAATGAAAGCTACTCAACTTTTATTAGAAATAAACAGGAAACATTTCAACCAGGAAAGCAGGAAAATATTTCAACTGATAAAGGACAAAGTTTATAGACTGTATAGGCATAAAATGAGACAATGAATTTAGATTAACAGCCGAGAAACATTATCAAAAACACTGATAACACTAAAAACTGTTGTTTTACAATCATATGAACTGACACAGAAAATATGAAGATATTTTATGATATTTTAAGGAGGAAGGAACTGTAAAAAAAACAACAACAGCTATAATCCAGTGTTTAGACTTCACTGAGGATACTTTACACACTGGTCAGAACGGACAAAGACTGAAGGTAAAAAAAAAAAACATATTTTGCATGGAAACATTTTTGCAAATCTCACTTAGTTTTGTTTAGCTTTGATTTGTATTCCTTGGTGGTCCCTCTTCTTTAAAGGAAAGTGAAGCTTTACAACTTTATTTACAGGTTTGGTTTTCACAGTGGCCTTCTGAGGACAAAACACATATGAGTCAGCTTGTTTTCACTCAGGCTGGAGTTTCGTATATTGAGAGAAATCTGTCCTGAATCAAGACAATAAATGCAACATAACTCCTAAAATGTTTGAATCATTACTTTCATATGTGTTCATGTATTTACTGTGTTTTACAGATAACAGTAATTTTATTTTGGTTTCATGTGTGTTTTAGTATTTGTTTCAATTTTAATTTGGAGAATTAACTTAATGTTGGTAAAATTGTGTTTTAGTTTATGTTGTATTTCTGAATTTAAAGTGAATCTTTCAAACATTAAGAGTCATGCAGTCTAAATCCAGAAATGCAAAAATTGATATTTGATGTTTCAGAAATTGAAGCACATTTTTCTTTTGGTATATACACTACCAGTCATCATTTAATGGTTTTACTTTACTTTATATTATTTTCTACATTGCAGATACTGAAGACATCAAAACTATGAAAAAACACATATGGAATTATGTAGTAAAGAAAAAAGTGTTAAACAAACCAGAATATGTTTTATATTTTAGATTTTTCAGAGTAGTAGCCACCTTTTGATTTGACAGTCTCAAACACATTAAGAAGTAAAGACACACCTGTTAACTGAAAACCAGTCCAGGTGACCAGCTCATCATGAAGCTGATTGAGAGAAAGAGCGTGCAAAGCAAAGCTGTCATCAAATCAAAAGGTGGCTACTTTGAAGAATCTAAAATATAAAACATATTCTGGTTTGTTTAACACTTTTTTCTTTACTACATAATTCCATATGTGTTCTTTTATAGTTTTGATGTCTTCAGTATTAATCTACAATGTCAAAAATAATAAAGAAAATAAAGAAAAAACATTGAATGAGAAGGTGTGTCCACACTTTTGACTGGTAGTGTATGTTTAAATTAAAGAACATTTTTGTAAATGGCACTGCAATTCTCATTTTTAAGATGTGCTCTGAAACAAGAAATGCAAAGTTAAAAAAAAAGTCAAGATTGTGTTGAAATAGCATTTCTGTTATTTTCTTAATATTTGTGTTTTGCTCCTTTGTGTGTTTTGTCCTTAAAGACCACCATAAAAGAAATAAATCTATTAAGCATGAGTAATGAATAACTACGTTTAAACACATTATAATAATTATTATATTATCACACAGTGAACCAATTGATCTAATTTCATTTGTTCACACCTCAGCAGAGAAGCTTCAGTTGTTTTCTGCTGACTCGTCCGGAGGAGCTGAAGACGTTTTGATCTCGGTGTCAGAAGATCACAGCTCTGATGGTGAGGAGAGGTGTTGAAGGCCACAGTTTTGGTGAACACCACTCTCACTGCATTCATCACCAGCATATAGAAGTTCAGCTTGGCTTTCTCTGTCCAGGAGAGAAATACAACATGTTCAGACTGTTTGAACTGATCAGATTTCTAACAACATTCACACTGAATCCACCAAGCTGTGACTACTTCCCACTGACTGACAAGATAAAACTCACTGAAACAGCTGAAAACCTGCAGATCTGGCATCTCAAACACTTTGGTAAAGTCTGGAACAATTTACTAAAATAATATACTTGTACAGTGTTGAGGTGAATTTGGTGACTCACCTGGATGAAGGTCAGCACAGAGGTCAACTGGTTGGTGAAAACAGAAAACACATCAGTCAGACACACAAACATTAAAATACATACATGAATTATTACTAAAAATAATTCTCAACATTCACTGAGCTCTCAGTCTCAACTAATACAGCCTGGATCAGGATCAGTTTGTTGCTCTGTTATGTACAAGCTGTGAATAAAGTCTTACCTCAGACTTGATATCAACTGATAAATAACTGATAAATACTGATGTGTAAAGCTGTTATTTAAAATAAGCCATGTAAGTTGTGTCAGTGTTAAATTGGCACAAACAGAGAAGATTAATATCGGTATGATTTAGATCAGCACACGTCTGATCACAAAAAAACTTAAAAAAAGTTAGAGTGTAAGTAGAGTGTCTATTTATCTATCAATCTTTCTATCTAGTATCAGACCAAACATTTACTGCAGACTTTAAGTAGCTGACAGTTTAAAACTGTTACAGGCACAATTAAGTCAGAACCGGGACAGTTTAAGTATTATGTGGATTTTTTTTTAACATTATTTGATACGTAGCTGTCTTCATACAGTTTTCGTTGTTGGCCGACGTGCCGTTCAGCTCGCAGGAGTAGATGGTCTCGTTGGAGAATCCAGCAGAGAAGTAGATTTTCTCTGTCTGGGACATAACGGGCTTGCTTGTGGTCATAGTGATCTTATCATCCTTCACGTTGGCGACCATTTCACCATCCTTCAGACTTGAACCAGCAGCCAGACAAACCTCATCACCCAGCTTGTCCACCGGCAGCCCTTCAGGATACAGAGGACTCAGGACGAAGAGGGTCGGCTGCACCGGGGGACCTACAGGAACAATGACTGATGAACACACCCGATATAAACATGCCCCCAACCCCGATCCTGATCCTGAATATGTCGAAAACATTCATCTGTGCTCTCTTTTCCTTGTTTAAAACACTCTCACAGTTTTACATTACAATTATCAAGTGTTCAATGTCCACTTTAGTTTAAATCAGAATTGAGAATAAACAGTTTGAAAAGTTTGCACCTAAACTGGGTTCAATAAGCTGATGTCCTTTTTCAACTATTAAATTTGAAATGTTCCTTAACACTCAACTGGCCTGTTTTAACTTGTTTTCTTCATTTGTCTGTTGTCTTTGTGTAGAGCACTTTATTGTGCAATAGATAATAACAATAAACTCACTTTTTAGTATTAATAGTCTGAGATTTATTAGAATTCAATTTCTGAGCAGTCAAACAGCATGAGAAACCCCATTTCTAAGAGATTTAACACCGACTTTAAGAGCCACTATATTTTATTTGACTTTATCCTGGAATTGCTAATCAATAGACAAAATCACGCCAGAATTTCAGCTATTTCTTTAGTTTTTAATTATATAACTGCTCATTTAGACAATATGAAAAATCATACCTCCATATTCATCAAATATGGAGTATAGTCAATCATTATTTAAGTCTAAAAAGCAGTGCATGACAGTTAAATTCATGTATATGCAGATGATACTGTTTTGTATTATTGTATATGTATTATTGCATAAATAGCCTTTCTCATTTTCTCAGGACATTTGATTGATTCACTTCTCTATTTCATTCTTTTGACCTGATGATTTTCTATGCAAAAGTTTATTAGTAGTAGTAGTATTAGATTCCTCATAGACAAATAATGCAGACAAGAGTTGCAAACTGACTTCAATAGTAGTATTAACAGTAATATATAATAGTAATTATAATTATCAGTGTGAATCACCACAGAAGAACACTGCACTAAGAAACCAGTTTTCAATTTTTTGAAAACTAAATTTGGGAGCTGATATATTCAATGTTTTTACATTTAAAACAACTTAAACCTCTAAATTATTTCAGAACTTTGCAGCACTTCCAGACCCTTAAAATATTTTGTGTTTCAGGTTTTCACTTTGATGCTTTTAACTCTCAACAGTTAGAATTTATTTTCTTTCACAGGTAAAGTACACTGACTGCATTTTTTGTACAATTTGTGTTTATCATTATTTTTCATTATTATTTTCATTAAATATTATGAGTTTGTATTTTTATTTCTCAGTATTTAAAGTAATTTAAGTCATTAAATTTAAAAAGACATTATTTAAAACTGAATTTTTAAGTCTTTAAAGATAAACTGCTCAGGATAATACCACAACACTTACGAGACTTAGGAACTGAATTGAAGACGCTCCATGTTTGATCTAAAAATGGTTTACATTTAAAAACATTTCTGCGTTTTCAGACAGATTTAGCTCCTGTGCTGGCTTCAATAAATCCTTCTGAATTTAAAAGTTATGTCAGATTTAGTTTTCACTTGAATGCCTTTTATGTCATCGCCTGAAATCTCTTACTTTCTCCTCAAAGGTCTTTCAATTTCTATGAAGAGAAATATTATCTGTGTTTTGGGCAAAATAATTTAACTGTATTTTTACCGTCACTATTTTTTATTATTATTACCAATATTACAGCACACCAAGAAACTGACTAGGACCTAAGACACTGAAGTTAATCATATTCACAACCATTTTCAGCTTGGAATTTAAAGAAAACATTATTTACATTTTCACACATTATCAGGACATCTTGTTACAGACCTCCTGTGTGAATATGAATGTTGAATATAAATCTGCCTCTGAATACGTTTTACAGGATCTCTGCAGCAGCTCATTGTCTCGTCACAACTCAGCTGTTCCAGTTTAAGTTTAAGCTCTAAAACATAACATCTCAAACCCCAAACTAAGCAGACCATTTAAATGTAATTAATTCTGATCATTTTAACAAGTAGAAAGTGAGTTTTCTTACCTGTAGGTTCAACGGTGAGGCGAATCGGGTTTCCAAATAATAAAGCATCACATCGTTACAGGCTCATACAAAAACCTCAGAGCTGCCAATCATCCTCTGAGAGGCTCAAAGATGTTAAAAATCCTCCTCACATCGTCACACACTGTGCTGTAAAACACAGAGAAACAAACACAAAGAGTTTGAGTTGTGTGTATATCAGATAAATGTAAGAATAGAGTACATTTCAGCAACACATGCAGACGTAGAGCCGAGACATCAAGTTCAGTAAAGTGAAGAAATGTGAAGAAACCTGAGATGTTTTCAGGCAGAAAAGAAGCAGCTGAGGACTCACCTGAAACACAGAGTGTGTTTGGTTGTGTTTAGCTGATTCAAGATGTTTCCTGACCTTAAACAGACAGTTTAGAGGAGCCTGGAGGTTTTAGTTCAGCTCTGTATGAAGATTCACTCAATGTGTAACCCACCCCAACACGGTGAAAAAGCCTCGTACAAAAACCTCAGAGCTGCCAATCTTCCTCTGAGAGGCTCAAAGATGTTAAAAATCCTCCTCACATCGTCACACACTGTGCTGTAAAACACAGAGAAACAAACACAAAGAGTTTGAGTTGTGTGTATATCAGATAAATGTAAGAATAGAGTACATTTCAGCAACACATGCAGACGTAGAGCCGAGACATCAAGTTCAGTAAAGTGAAGAAATGTGAAGAAACCTGAGATGTTTTCAGGCAGAAAAGAAGCAGCTGAGGACTCACCTGAAACACAGAGTGTGTTTGGTTGTGTTTAGCTGATTCAAGATGTTTCCTGACCTTAAACAGACAGTTTAGAGGAGCCTGGAGGTTTTAGTTCAGCTCTGTATGAAGATTCACTCAATGTGTATCCCACCCCAACACGGTGAAAAAGCCTCGTACAAAAACCCCTCACAGCTGCAGGAGGAAACAGCCGAGTCTCACTGCACACAGGACAAAAACTAGTCTGCTCTTTTGGTATAAAGACAAAATGTTCTTCACTTTATATGACAAATATTTTAATGTTATGAGTATTACAATATATTTAGTTATTCAGCTTTATGAACACATGACTTTATCTCGTTAAATCCAGAAGCTCCATCAGTGTTTGTCTGACTGCATCTCAACCCTAGAACACTATTGCTCAAATTCGTAACACCATCACTAACGCCAGGTAATTTTTACCCAATATAATATTGTCATCAAAATATAACAATAAATGACAAATTAGAGTAGTGTTCTTTTATTTTAAACTGTTACTCTAACAAAATGAAAAAAAAAATACCATGAGGGGACCACACAAAATGCTCCAAAATGAGTACAAAATTAGGAATTTCAGAACAAAAAAATCCTAAAAAAAAACATCATGAAGCTTGAAACTTGTTTTTTGGTCCACCCATTCCTGAGGCATTTGAGACTTTCCTGGTGAAGACACAGTGTCTAACCCAGAGACCCATGACACTCAGAAAAACGTAACATAATGAAAATCACATAAATACTTTGCTTGCTCGGGTGAAAATCACCCGGCAATAGTGTTCTAGGGTTAAACAAAAAACACTTATTTTATATTTTAATGTATCATACAACAAGAACTTTAACATATTTAATCTCACTGTATGAAGAACCTTTGTTTGTTATTATACTAACTTATTTCATCTCAAACAGCATTTATCATCATAACGACACAACATCTGTAATTAACTAAACTTTGTGTGCAGTAGGAATATCTCTCCATTGAAACATTATAACATTTGTGATAACAACCATTTTAGTTTATCAATCAAATCAAATCAAATGTATTTATTTAGAAGCCCAAAAATCACAAAACATCATGTTTGCCTCGGAGGGCTTTACAATCTGTACAGTTGTGACACCCTCTGTCCTTAGACCCTCGAACCGAGGTCAGGAAAAACTTCAAAAAAAGCCTTTATGGGAAAAAGAAGAAACCTGAGGAAGAGCCACAGATGAGGGATCCCTCTCCCTGGGACGGACAGACGTGCAATAGATGCCACATGTACAGAGAACATCATCAATCATATTATGGAATTATACATGAGTCGTAATAAGCTGTAGCTATACTGAGTTCATTGGTTTAGTCCATGTATGAAGGTATCATAGGTAATCATAGGTAGCATGCTAGCATGCTAACATTAGCAAAAAGTACAGTGGATGCTGATGTGAATTTTATTATTTTTGTAGTTATCCACACAGCTCCGTGGATGTTGGTCCTCCACTAGCGATGTGGGAAATACTGGACTCTACGATGCACCTCGATGTTTTGTTGAATGATTCTGCATCGATGATAATCAATTATCAGATCAGTTTTCTGTCATTTCTGGAGTTTAGGTGCTGATGCTACGTAGAACGTGTCGCTGAGTACATGCAAGAGACAAAAGAAATCAAATCACCACCGGCTTTTTTAAAAGACGATGTTTGGACACACTTGTTTGAACTGATGGAGGAAAATAAGCTATGGAGAGAAATCTGAAACTGATCGAGAATCATTTAATAGTCGACTTGTGACGTAGCTAAACTCCTCCCTAGTCTTCAGGTGCTACTCGTGGTGGGTATTTCCGCACTGTAACCTGCAAGCCCGGCGAAACAGCCAACAATTGGTGACCCCACCTGTCCCCTGCCTTTGCAGTAGTTACATACTTTGCCTGGATCATAGCACTTGTCAGGTTTACTGTAACAGGTACCTGTTTGATGCAACTTAACACCATCTCCCCTGTAGCCAGCATCACCCTGAGGTCTGCAATCATGGTCACCATGGTGCGTCAGCACATACTCATCCACCACAGTAGCTGTGGGTTCGGTAGAGGGCATGTGAAATCTGTCGCGTTTGCTGCTGTCCAGTTAATTCTTGTGATATTTCTCCCTGTGAACAGATGGAACCGGTGGAGCAACAGATGGAGCAATGTGCCGGGCCAAGGAAGAACCTGAAGTCTTATCTGTTGAAAGATGAGTTACTGGTGAGAAAGTGGATGCCGTATGGGGAAACTTTTGTGGGTAACCCTGTGTTTCAGGTTGTAGTTCCATCTAAATTCCATGCTGAGGACATCACATAATTGGTGAGGGCATCTGGGGGTCCGTAAGACGCATGACTACATTCTCAAGAATTTTTTTTTGGCCTCGTGTGAAGAGAGATGTTTCACGTCATATTAAAACATGTCATACATGCCAAATGACTGGAAAACCAAATCAGACTGTTAAGCCGGCTCCTCTGAGTCCCATTCCGGTTGTTGCTCAGCTCTTTGAATATCTCATTGTTGACTGTGTTGGTCCCTCACCGTGTTCAAAATGTGGAAGTAAGTACTTGCTTACAGTGATGTGTCAGAGCACCAGATATCCAGCTGCATATCCGTTGCGTACCATTACAGCTAAGTTTGTGGCCAAAGCACTTACACAATTTATTTCCATCTCTGGAATTCCAGAAGTGGTCCAGAATGATCAGGGCTCCAATTTTTCATCGCATTTGTTTTCTCAATTTCTGAATCAGCTCCAAGTGAAACATAATCAGGCTTCTGCATACCATGCTCAGAGTCAGGGGGAAAGGTTTCATCAAATCCTGAAGTCTCTGTGTCGGGGGTATTGTGTGGAACTAAATCAGGACTGGGAAGAGGGGCTGCCGTGGTTGTTGTTAGCTGCCAGAGAGGTAGTACAGGAAAGTACTGGTTTTAGTCCAAATGAATTGGTCTTTGGGTATACAGTGTGTGGTCCGTTAACCCTTTAACATCTAAGCCCAAAACAGGGTGCCTGGATGCATTTTATTGTAATGAGTGTCAGAAAATGTGCTATTAAACTGTGTGTTTTGTTTGCTCCTTTTCCCAGAACTACTTAAACTTTCATTATCTGGCATGTTTTTCAACATTACTATAGGTTTTGAGTAAGAAATATATGTTTAAATGCAAAAAAAAAACAAAAATCGGAATTGAATTTTTCACGTTTTTACACATGAACAAGGATTAGAACATTGTAAACTTCTAATTTAATTTATTTACAGTTGTCCATAAAGGTTTTCGAGTCCTGGGATTTGGTTTTCATTTTCTTCCTCATCTTTTTCCTAGGACTGTCCAGGCGTACAGCTGTGAAACTCTCTAAAACAGTTTCTTTCCGGCTGCAGGTCCACATTGCACTTCTCACTTCTGCACTTCTCTCTGGTATAGCAGAACCTTTAGTGAATGGATAAAGACACAAAAAATAAGCTATAATCAGATACATTTGTTCATTGCAAAGGAATAACTTGTGCCAGATGTTGCTCAAAAAAATATATATAAAATATAAACAAAATGCAATACAATAAACACAAAATATAAACCACATAGAAATAAATAAAACACCAAGACTTTGTACAATAATATAATGATATATAATTGTAAAACAAAAGTAAGGTAAACTTAGTAAAGAAATAAGTAAACAGAGACAGAAAGTGAAAAAGTAAATGTTGAAATTCATGTTAGCAAAGATGCAAAAATGCTACAGCATGTGATACTGTGAAATAATACTTATAAATACACTGCATTTTTACTAAAACATCATCTTATATGTTTTATATGTTTTATGTACTTACTCTTCTTCATTTCTGACAAAATCCACCGGTGATAAAAAAGTTTCCATCGATGTCTGTCAACGCACGCAAAATCCTCGTCTGACCCTCGTCTTTCAATATCTAACTCTACTGTAATAACATAATAATAATAAATTGCCGAAAAGCCCAATTTCTCTGCTTTCAGAATCAGTTAGAATTTTTTTGATAGCACACACGGCTTCGGAGTTACGGTAATCAGAATAGAGGCTGTGAAATCCTGTTGGCGGCGACAGGTTCGATGGTAAAGGGTTAACTTTACTACATGATCCAGTGGTACAAATTGAACCCCCCCAGAATCTGATAGATTACGTAAATGGGTCCTGCCATCAGTTGTATATGGCCGGGGAGAGGGCTAAGGAAAGGTTAGCATCAGCGAGGGCAAACATGAAGCGGCTAAATGATCGTAAAGCTGAGGTTCATAGATTCAGCAAGGGCGATCAGGTTCTTGCATTGTTGCCTGTTGTTGGTTCTCCATTTCAGGCTAAACTTCAGGGTCCTTTCATGGTTATACATCAGGTTTATGAGCAGAATTATTTGTTAGAGAAAGATAAACGTAAAAAGAAAACTCAACCATGCCATGTTAATTTGGGGGGGGTGCCAGCAGGATGTTAAACCTACGTTAATGACAGATACTGTGGTGAAGCATTTGTTTGCGCAGGAAGATGACTGTGTGGTTTTGCCTGATGAGAGCCAGCTGAGAGGCCGGTTAAAGAACTGACGCTGTGTAACTTGGAGACCTTGCTTGGGCACTTTTCTATGCAGTGGAGTCGTCTGTTCTTACGAATGACTGTGATCTGTGTTTGTTCAGTGATGTTCCAACTCGTACACATTTAATAGAACATGACATTGAAGTGGGAGGTGCGCAGCCAATCTGTCAGCGTTTTTATAGAGTGTCCGAGGAAATGCGCAAAATAATGGAAAAAGAAATAAAGTACATGCTTAATAACAACAGAGCTGAACCTTCATCTTCCAGCTGTTTGCTTGTGGATAAAGCAGACAAAAGTCCTCAGTTCTGCACAGATTGTTGTAAAATCAACGCGGTCCTCTGCCACGAATAGAGGATTGTGTGGATCAGTTGGGCTCAGCTAAATTTGTCAGTAAATTTGATTTACTTAAGGGGTATTGGCAAATCCCGCTGTCTCAAAGAGCTAAGGAGATTTCAGCTTTCATCACTCCTTTTGGTCTTTTTTCCTATACGGTGACGAGTTTTGGGTGGCACCAGCCACTTTTCAGTGATTGATGAAAACGTTTCTATCTGGGCTGGAGGGCTGCATGGTGTATCTAGATGATGTAGTGGTCTACAGTGATACATGGGAAGATCATATCCATTGCATCAGGAAACTGACTACGACTACGAGATGCGCATCTGACAGTGAGTTTCTCGAAATTTGGATTTGCCAAGTAACCTATCTCGGGAAGGTCATTGGGCAAGGGCAGGTTCGGCCAGTACAGGCAAAAGTGGCTGCGATTGAGCAGTATCCAGTGCCCACAACCAAGGAGGAGCGTTTCTTAGGTCTGGTAGGGTATTATTGCAGTTTTTGTAAAAACTTTTCAACTGTAGTGGCTCCCATTACTGACTTACTTACTGACCAAACATTCATGCTGCAGGTGGATGCAAGAAGTAAGAGCCTGTTCAGTTGTAGACATTAGTTGTACGATAGGCTGAAAAATGGTGATGTGGTAGGTGTTTCTCTCTCTGTGGGTTTCTGTTGGGCTTTTCTATTATTTTTTTGCAGGAGCTCCATTCCAGCTGGAGGGTCATCAGGGGAAGCAGTTAGCACAAAATTCCCAAGCTCCCCAGCAATTAACTTTGGGTAAATATGATGTTAAACAAACTGTGGTCTCAGGAGCACTTGGGATTTATTGAATAAGTCACAAAACAGCTGTGATATTCCTGATTCAGTCACAGCAGAGTTATAACCAGTGGTTCCCTTACAGACAGACAATTGTTTACATTACATTTTTAACATCTTTTAATAAAAACACTTATAATTTAAATGCTATAAAATATGCAGTTATGCTGCTGCAGACTGCAGTAACGTCATGTGTTTAACAGGTACACACTGACCAGAAATCAACACAGTGAGACGACCAGAAGAAACATTGTTCATTTTTAATCATTGTTTATCTAAGTTCAGTATGTCCCTTCATTAACAGCTGACCTCTTTCCTGAATGATTCCCTCTATTATTACATTTATCGTCAGTTTATATGAAAGGTCAGCTGGAGGAGTTCAGCTATCTCTGGGTTTTGTTCGTCAGCAGTAATGTGGAGCTGGACGGAGTGCGTGGAGGTGAAGAGAGAGCTGAGCTGGAAGGGAAAGTTTTCGATTTCCCCGTCGATCTCCGGCCCAACCTCATCGATGGTCGCGAGCTTTGGAAGTGACCGAAGAATGAGGTGGCAGATTTGAGCAGGCTGAAATGTTTCTGGGCTCAGCCTCAGAGACGGGCTGAGGAGCTCGCAGTGCAGCCGCTCATCCTTCACATCAAAAGGAGCCGGTCGAGGTGGTTCAACATCGGATCGGGATCCTCCTGGGCGCCTCCCTTTGGAGGTCTTCAGTCCAGGTCCAACATGCAGGAGACCTAAAGGAGGACCCAGAACACACTGGAAGGATTAAATATCTCATGTAGCGTGGGGACGTCCCGCCTGAGGAGCTGGAATATGTTGCTCACCCCGAGACCCTGTTCCAGATAAACGGAGGCAAATAGGTGGATCAGTTTATATGTCAAATTTGACATGACATGTGGGTATGGAGAATCAAGGTCCTATCATAAAGACAGAGGTTTAGATTACCAAAAGGAAGGGAGACTAATTATTTTATTTCTCAGGCCACCAAACTGTAAAAAGCTCATGATGTTTTGGTTGGTTCTGGATGAACACTGAGTGCAGGTCATGGAATCAGGTGGAGTAAAAGCAGTGAGAGTTTAAAAGAGTTTATTTAAGTGACGGTTTAATAACAGGTAGGAACTGGAACAAAACTGGACATGACTAAACTGACGAACTGACCAAGAACAAAGGGGCCGGTGTAAACAGAGGGACTGACTGGTGAGCAGATGAGTGAAGTGACGAGCTGATTCCTGACTGGTGTGTTGGAGGCGGGCCACATGATGACCCACCTAATGATCAGTTTCCCATCGACCTGCTGGGGAATGATGATGGATTTATCTGTGGCTGAACATGCACCAGCTCCCGTTGTGAATCGATGTATTCACGTATTTGTTGTACCTGAGTGTGTGTCTGTTTTAACTGGCTGTGAGAAAAATCAAGTTGAAGTTGGTCTACATGAGGGGGGCCATGCCTCCAAAAACAGCTGCTGTTAGCATCCTGTCCACTGGAGCTCTGATTGGATTCTTATTAACGCACCTTTCAAATATCCTTTTAAAATATATTTATGGTGAGTTTTATGGTATCAGAGGGAGAAAAGAGCAGTAAATCTGTGATCTTCTGAACCTTCAGGAGCATTTAGACCTGAAAAGGAACTGGGGAGGTTTTTGTCAAGGCATCACACTGACTTCACTCACTGTGGTACGTAGACACGGTGAAAAACTGTCGTACAAAAACTGTTGAACTGTTTCTCTATGGGAGACGCTCAGCAGCAGCTGAACGTGGCTTGAGGTTTTTTCCCATCAACCCCCTGTGGTTTCTTTGAAGAAATAGGGGAGTTTTATCTGATGGGCCTCAACAACAGTCTAAAAAAAACACAACAGTTTGACGAGACAAATGTGACGAGGTCACGTGACCACAGCGAGGCACAACCAGTGCTTCCGAAGCTGAAATCAGAGGCCAAAAGTGAAACCTCATTATGTCATCTGCACCTTTGATAAGAGTTCCACTTTGTTTACACCCTTTTGAAGTTAAAAACAGCATCAAGAAACCTAATTTAGGCATTAATCACTTCTTTCTTCGATTTCAGTCCAACAAAGATTAAAATTCTGCTTTAATGTTTGTGATCGAGGTAAAACAAACTCTGCTGTGTCTGTTTGTCTGTTTGCCTGCTGTAGAAGCAGTCAGTCCACTTCTGGTGAGGACTCAACACCTGAACTGAGACCACATTTGTTCTGCTAAGACTTTTACCTTTTCACTTGATCAGTAAATTCATCTAATACCGCCTTTTTTTTTTTTTTGCAGGACTTTTATTCAAAGTAGTTGTATTGTAGTATTGCCACACTGATACTTCTCCTGTAGTTTCCAGATACTGACACTCTTTCCTCAGTTGGAAGTGATCCAGTTTGTTCTGTGGGTCGTTCATTATACTGGTCTGGTTCGTTGGTGCAGTCAGCAGCACTTTCACCTTTGTAAAACCCCTGAGAAGCAAATGAACAAAAATGGACTCTGTGTCAAGGGAGAACAGAGTTTACGTTTATTTAAAGGCTGATTCCACCAGTTCTGAAAGTCTACAGACAGAAACACAAAACGCCTCACAAGTCAAAGCTCAGATCTGATGTTTCCGCCCTGAAACCTCCCGAGCGTCACAGAGTGGAATGTCGTCGACGGATCCCGCTCCATCGAGTTCTTCCTCCAAAACACAAAAAGGCAGCTCAGATCCAGGCGGCGAGCCTCAGACGTGAAAACAAACATCTTCTAACCAGATCCGTCCTCACATTCATTTATAGTTCATCTTTTATTATTTTTCAAATACATTTTGTAAATGCGACATGAAAAGCACAATCACACGGAAAATAGAGGCGTCTCTTTGAAGTCTGCTTTAATAAAACACCCTCCACGGGAAAATAAAAACAGGCTCTTTTTTTTAATCCCTTAGAACTAAACAATGCACGTTTTATTTTGAAGGTAGAAAAAACGGCTTTCTGTTGGTTTGAACTGGACAGGAAGTTACTTACAGTGCTGCAGTCTAAACCGTCACTTCCTGCTGAGCCTGAAGCCTAACCGGGGGCCGTGGGAGTGTCCTGATTGGTCAGCTGTCGCTCACTGCTTTCTGATTGGCTCTACAACCAGGACCGCCGCCGTGTAAATGCTCTACAAGGGTGAAACTGCAGAAACAAACCTACTGAAACCTGAATCACCTCGTCCAGCCTGTTTCTACCACAGGAACTTTTCAGGAACTTCACCTTCAGTTCACAGAGCGAAAACAGCTGCTGCTCGTACGAAGGAAGAAAAACTGTGAAACATCTGCCTGTCAAACTAAACTCAGGGCTGCAGTGAAACACAGCTGGAAATGAAATATTTAATAATCAATTCAGCATTTTGAACAGTTTCTGACAAATATGACGATTCAGAGATAATATGAGCTTCAGGTCGATAACGTGATCTGAAGATCTTTGCCTGTTGGACTCCTGATCAAACAAAACTTTTAGTCTGTCATTTCTCACAGCTGTGACTTTTTTAAACAACAAATCGATTCATCAGTTGAGAGGATGACTGAGCTGCAGCAGCCCTGAAACACAGCAGGACCAGTGTTTTCTGATCTGACCTGGCAAAAGGTGCTTTAAGCTCCTGAATCTGGGTCCTGTGGCTCCGCTGCCCCGGTCTTTTAGGGTTTTTTTGTGGGAGGGTGCTTCAGTTACAGGTAAAATAAAAGCAGGACCTCCACACGCTGCCAATGATGAGAAAAATCTGCTGTACAGGGTGGAGCTGCAGTCGTGGTTATTAAAGAAAATATAGTGGAAAACATTCAGGCTGAGCCAACGACCTGTATACGTCTATCGACCTGTCTGTCTGTGGCCTCACCTCTAACAGCAGTCTGTATTAACGGGACAGCGAGCAGGCACAAGAAGAGCCGACAGAGCTGCTTCAAACTAGTAAAAAGGCAGAACATGAACAAAAACAAACAGTAAATGCAGGTTAAGTAAGCGAGCAGGGTTACATCTCTTTTTTTTTTCTTCATTAAGTAAAGAAATAACAGCAAGAGGCCAGAGAGGAAGAGAACCTCGAAAATATTCAAGCAGGAAGCTAATAGACATACCTGTATTAACCTCAGAGGGCGTGAAGCTAAAACTGCTACGAACAAATCACAAAATACAGTTTTTTTTGTTAATATCTGCAGTCTCTTGAAGCTAACGGTAATACTATCCCTAAGTGTGACAGGGTTTTTATGTTCTTAGCCCCCCTCCCTCGTACTTCTTTCTTTCGCGTGACGTTTCACTGACACTGCGAAGCAAGCCGCCCCCTCGTCAGGGCGCCGCACTCTTCCTTCAAAAAGGTCGGACAGTGAGCGAGCGAGCCAGGTGATGCTGCACACGCGGCGCCAAAAGCAGCGTCCGGCCTTCGTTCTCACATTGCGGCTAAGAGACGAGGCCCATTTAAAGTCCAACTATGGCGATATATGTGTGTTCATATATTTATATAGCTGTGCGCTCACAGCCGTCCTCCTCACCTTCCTTCATTCAAACAGCTACACAGAGCCTCCCTCCTCCCCCTCCACAGTAATGAAAATGAATGAGAGCAGAAAGTCCAGTCAGTTTTGACCCCCGCTGCTTCCCCTGACCTCACCCTGAACCCGCCCACCACACCTGTCCTCGCTCTCTCTCTACAGCCCCCCCGTCAGTCTGTGGCGGCGGAGACGCTAAAAACCGGCGCTCCGACCGGGCTGGGCAGACGTCCGGGAGGTTGCTTTATTTTTTATTTTTTGTCCCAAAGACAGGAGTTCTTCGGGTAACAGAGGAGATGTGGCGTCTGTTCAAAGCTGGGGGGAGGGGGCAGTGGTGGTGAGGGGGGGTTATGTTCCTCAATGTTCAGATTTCCGCGGGTTGAAGGAAACCCAGCGGTGGCATGGCGCGTGGCACCGCTGGTTGAAGAGATCCCGCACCCTCCAGTCCAGGAGGGGCGTCACCGCTCCTCGACAGCCGAGGGGGGTGGGGGGTGGTGTTTCAGCCTCATCAGGGGGTCGTGTCGCCTCCCTAGCCTCCACCGTTTCTCACCGGTTTAATTTTCCATTTTAGTTGGAGCTCGTCTTCGTCAAACGTTCTGTTTTTTTTTCCTCCTGTTTCTCCTGGTGGTGGTTTCATTGATGTCCGGACACAAAGCGGCGCCTCGGCCGTTCAGTGAGGCGGGTTCATGGCGCCGTGACCTCGCTGCTGCTTCTGTTTCTGCTGCAGGAGGAGCTGCTCCAGCGCCGACGGGCCCGGCTGCATCATGGAGCTCGACCAGATGGACTGCAGAGGACAAACACACAGCAGAGGGTCGGTGTGTCAGCGATACTCGACATTTGTCTTCTTGTCAACAAATACAAAGTCTGGATGAACACACTGTTGGTTCTGCCTCGTTAGTTTATCAGACTTCTGATTGAAACTATTCATCTTACACCATTTCAAAGAAATCAGATAAGAAACAAGATTTATTTTTTCGACATTCAAACAACATTTTGAGCCACTTAAGATTCAGAGAAAACCTGAACCCTGTAAATAAATAACACCTGATGGAACAGGAAGTACAGAACAGGAAAGAGTCTGGGGGCGCTGGCGGACCTTGAGGCTGTCGAGCAGCACGGTGGAGGACGACTCCTCCATCGGAGACTCCTGATTGGTCCAGGAGCTGCCGGTGGGCGTGGCCTGGTGCCAGCTGGTGTCTGAAGCGGAGGCGGCGGCCGGCAGGTAGTCCAGACCGAACCCGCTGGTGGCTCCTGAAAACAACAACGACCACGTCAACACACTGCTTACAGCAGGTTCATGAACTGGAGACAAAACACTGATCATTGATCCTGGAGATGATTATTAGTAATTCAGTTTATTTTTATCTGATCAGCTCAAGTCCAGTATTCACAAAGACGAAGATAAAAACCTGCAAACTTCAGATATTCATTCATTCATTCATTCTAGACTCTGAAACTCTCAGGACCCCCCTAGACCCTTTGGACCCGGTCCTGCCCCCCCTGGACCACCTCTCACCGGTCTTGTCAGCCTTCCAGCGGTCCACAACCCTGCGGTCCCGGCTGTCCGGGGTGCCGATGGGCCCGAAGTTGGAGAAGGGCATGGCTCCGTGGTTGTGTGTGGGGGGGGAGGACGGCAGGCTGCTGGGGTTGGAGGAGTGAGGGGATTGGCTGGCCGGGGTGGAGTGATCTGCCAATCAGAACACAGCTTATGTCAGCGCCAGGATTCACGATGTGGCACAGAAAAACACACTGCATGTCATTCACAGGTGAGACGCACCTGAGCTGGCAGGAAGGGAGGGGGACCAGGGAGTCCCTTCAAACAGAGAGTAGAGGGACGGCTCCTGGTGCATCATGGGAGCGTCAGGTTTGGAGCTGGGGGGCAGGTTCTTACCGTACGCCTGACTGAAGATGCTGTTCTGGTTGTACTCCTGCACAAACAAACACAGGAAGACGTCTGTTTTTGTGTTCACCTCATCGGCCCAGACAGACTCTAAACATGTTTTTCATTGTTTATGGAGAACGTCCGCCATCACATCTTGTGTCAGTACTGTAAATCGCTCTCCGTCCACACAAGACGTTTTCAAAGATCAATCCATCATTTCTGTTTTCACTCAAGTGATTTCAAGTGTTTTTGTTCAGGAGTAATCACTGTCAAGTGAACAACATATGAAAACATGAATCCAGAGTTTGGCTCATTTGTGAACTTTGATTCATTTTTTTTATTCTGCAGCTCAACACTGGAAATCTTTGAAGTAATCTCTACTTTGCCATCTGGTGGTTGAACAACATAACAACAGTGAGAGCTGTCTCTCTTATTTAAAACTTAAGTGTTTTAAGGTGAATGTCCTGCACCATTTAATACTTTTCCACCTAGAGGTCAATTTAAAACTATGATAACGAGCTACTCCGCTCCTGAATGCCACTGAGCTCTGTTGTTGTTTGTTTGTTTTCTTCTGTTTTAAATTGTACTCTTGACGTAATCAAAAAACCCTGGAGATTTAAGTAAAGGTTGAACAAATGAACACTGATGTTGAGCTTTAGTCTTTGGTGACTTTAGGTGGCAGGTTGACCGCCCGTTCAGCCCTGCAGGTGTTTGAAGTTGAAGAGATGTTTCAGATTATGTCTGACCTGCATGGGGAAGCCGGACATCGGCAGCAGGGAGGACGGCTGGCTGACGACCTCGGGGCCGCTCTCCATCCTGGTCTGGTTTGGCAGCTGCAGAGAGAGATCATCAGTTCATCGTCTGTGCTGCGACAGAAGACTTTCCATTTAACAGAAATCTCAGATATAGAAGCTCAGAAACTTTAGAAAACTGATCGAGCCTGAGCAACCAACCCATCATCTCTTTTAAATCTCTTCTCAGTACATTAAACTTTATAAAAAAACAGACTCTTCTCCTTTGATTTGTCCTTTTTAATCTCCAGAAGACACCACACCACTGTCAAAGACACTCAGCATGCGATTAAAGCCACAATCTGAAGGATTATTCCAGTCACACCTCACAGAAATGAATCATAAAATGATCTTGTCTCTGACATGGTGATTCGCTGTGTGTCTTTCAACATCGTTCATATTTTGCTCCAAGCTGAGACGTTTTCCTGACGAATCCTTCGTGTCAAAATTCAACATATTAACTATAATATAGATATATAGACTTTCAGAATTTTTTATATGTATTAAATTTTGGATTATTTAAACAAGCTCAGAATTATTTTTCTACACAACAACTAATATGACACGATGTGAGAGACAGAAACTCAGGGAGATGGCAGTGTGGCTTTAGGTGTGGACGGGACGGGATGCGGGGAGGACGGGGTGTTCATGGTGGGGGTGTTGGAGGCGGAAGACAGGGCTACATACAAATATGTTTGGTCCAGGAGCAGTGCTAAGAGGGCCAGCCAAGGCCTGGAAGAAATCAGGAGGCTTAGTAAAGACGAGCTCCTCCTCCTCCTCAAAATCTGCTAGAGTTTTTAACAGGTCAGGAGGCAGAAGAGGCGAGCTCTTGTTGTCCTAGTGAGAAATGAAGCAAGAAGAGAGGAAGAACAGGAAGAAGAAGCAGGGTAAAAAAAAAAAAAAAAAAAAACAGAAGAGAAGAGAAAAAGAAAGAAGGCAAGCCGGTGAGACAGAGGTGGAAAGAAGGAAAATTATGCTAAAAGCTACAGAGGCCTGGAGCTGACCACAGATCAGTTCAACGTCACAGGAGAGACGGACGGAGAAACATCTGAACGACTGATCCGTTTATAAAGATGGACGACATGACCGCCCCCCCACAGTGAAGCTAGATCATCTGGATCGCCCCCTGGTGGCTGGCTGCAGTACAGCTCATAAGCCCCGCCCCTCCATGTTAGCAGATGGGACAAACTAAAAAAAAAAATCAAACATCAAATTAATGTTTCCCAAAAATGGTTTCTGCCATTTGATGCAGTTCTGATCACGCTGATGTTTGTTCAAGTGTTTTTTTCTGATCAGTTTGGTTTCAATGAGTTATTTGATTATATTTGAAGGGGGCGTGGCCTCATGATTGACAGCTGTCAGTCACAGCGAAGTAGTCGGTGGA
>CM041533.1:2163355-2170855 GCA_023238725.1 Scortum barcoo | reverse complement strand
TTGTCTATTCCATTTGCACAACAGCATGTGAAATTGATTGTCAATCAGTGTTGCTTCCTAAGTGGACAGTTTGATTTCACAGAAGTGTGATTGACTTGGAGTTACATTGTGTTGTTTAAGTGTTCCCTTTATTTTTTTGAGCAGTATATATATATATATATATATATATATATATATATATATATATATATATATATATATATATATATATATATAGATATAGATATATATATAGATATAATACATGTTTGGTGATAACTTTAAAAACCAAAATAATGAGGCAAATATCTGGAGGCCTTATTTGTTTTGACACATTCTGCTCCAAACACTTGAAGTGAAGGTGTACAGGAGTATATCAGAGTAAGCTGGTCTTTTCTTACTGCATTAAAGACAGACAGACGCAGTGACAGAGCAGACACTCACCCCGGCTGGTTGTCAGCCACCCATTTGCCCAGAATGATGAGTCTCTGATGTCGAGTGTGGACCAGCAGGCCGTCCCTGTCCACCAGGATTCCCTGATGACCTTTAGTGAAGTCCAGAGACCTGCAACAAGAAAAGACATCAAAACACGGAAACAATCTGACTGAACATCCATCCCATAGCTGAATGAATGAATGAATGAATGAATGAATGAATGAATGAACGAACAAAGTACCTCAGAGCGGGCCGGAGTGCCAAGAAACCCTGCAGCTCAAACTCCTCTGGCAGGGGCATCACTGCAGAGAAAATAAACACACCATCAGTGCCGTTACATAATTTATAATTTCCTAAAAAACTATCTGTGTTAAAAAAGTTTAATGTAGCCTTGAATGTAATCATTGATCCAGAGTGGCCTGCTTTTATTCTGAAGAGACGGCAGGATATAAAGGCTGCAGTGCTACTGTACTGTAATTGTGGTCCACTTTTCTAAAACCTGACGGGCCTCAGATCAGTATCGTATCGATCACTAAACTAAAAAACCTGGTTGGTTTCAGTGCAGGTGTGCAGATGTCCTACCTGAGGAACTGGACACGTCGTCCTCTTTGGGCTGGAAACTGTTGAGGATGGAGACCAGCCACGGCCAGATACTGAGAGGAGGAGGAGTACAGTTAAACTTATCAAACAGCTAAACAACAGTGAAACTCGTTGACGTGGATTAAAAGACAAACAGACAGAGGACTTACTGCTGCCTCTTGTCTACAGCGGCCTCGTGGAAGATGCTGGGTCTCAGTTTGAGCCAGTCCAGAGAAACTTTAATAGCTGGCAGAGGACACTCGCCCATGATCTCCTCCCCTCGGTTCTTATTGAGCAGAGCACGGCTGCACATGACACCCAGGAAGGACACTGAGGGGACAGGAAGTCAAATATCAGTCAGTTTGATAACATTTATATCTTCTACTGAGGAATACGACTCGTCAATCCGCCAAACTCATTGTTTACATTCACTGCAGCCTCGTATCGTCACAGGAGCTGCCAAGATTAGCCCATTAATCAATCACCTGTCATCTATCAAAGTGATCAGCTGATTCTAAAAACTGATTCATCGTTTTGAGTTTGAGTTTTGAGAAAAAGCTGTTGGTTTGCCACCTGGATTCATCCTGACACACAGTTAGACTTTTTGGACTGATATTAAAGTGGCTTTCCTCAAATATGGCGTTTGTGTCTCCCAGATGTATTTAAAGGGTCAAAGGGTCAAACTGTGGTGCTGTTTCTTCCCACCACAGTGGAGGGAAATGTAGTTTATGCGTGATAAAGGATCTTCAGAATAAGTACTAGTGACTGTATTGAAGTGTGGTAGCAGGTCAAACTAAAGGTCCAGCAGTGTTAAAGGCAGCAGTACTGACAGTGTATGAACAGTATTAGCAGTAGTATTAGTAGTATTATCAGTGTGTGTTTTCTTACTGAAGAGTCCGAGCAGCTGGAACCAGCTGAGCTGCTGCTCGCTGCTGTAACTCTGCTCAGTGCCGTCGGCCGTCAGGTCTCTGAGGTGGTGCAGCTCAAACAGGTTGATGACAGTGATGTGGACCAGCTGCTGAGAGCTGAAGGCTTTCTGCAAGATCAGCCTCTGCATGCATGCAATACACACAACATTCAATTATTCATTCATTCATTCTGCAGACACACTGGGCAGAACTGAGTTTATGCTAAAATCTGAAGATTTTGTTTTACCTGAAACTGCTCCTCCAGTTTCTCCCTCAGACCGTCCAGCTTGTCTAGACTCTTACTCAGGTACACGTGACCGTGAAACTTGATGAAGGCCCTGATGAAATCTGACACGCTCCATTTGGTTTTCACCTCATCACGGCTGCAGGAACACAGTGGGACAACAGAGGATTTTATACAGAAGAAAAACATTGTCGTCACAGGGGCTGTTCATGGAAAACTCTTAAAATTTCTTAAAAGGAACTTTACTTCAATGTTTCAGGCTTCTCTTAAAGTCAAATCAAATCATTTTCATTGACTTTAAGTGAACATTAAAAGAGGGCTCTTGTTTATTTCCTGGTGTGTTACCTCTCCAGAGCCTTGGACAGCGCCTTCTGCAGGTTGGTGGAAGCTGCTGGGAAGGGAAACTTTACTGCAATGCTGCGGCAGTAGTAGAAGATGGTGGTGAGGTGGTCTCCTTTAGAGGAGGCCAAGATGGCCAGCTGGTTGTACGGCTGACCTGCAGGAGACACAGACAAGCGTCACATCACACACACAGAGAAACTACAAACATGGCTGCTCATTGAACCTACTCTAGTCTGAGCATCGTCTCATCTGCTGAAACACCACAAATTCTTATTTCTTTAGCTATTTAGGCTGAAGGCAGGACTGAACAAGGGGTTTGAAATGAAGCTTGGAATTTAGTTAGAGATCAAAAATAATCCACAGATTTTGTACACTGGGTTTAACATTTTTAGGAAGCAGGTTGAGTGAATGTTAAAAAATGATCAGGTAATAGAGTCGTCGAATATTTGGAAGAAACAGTATAGTGTTTGATCAGACTCTCATTTTGCCAACAAAATTAAAATGGAAAACACAGAATGAGGAAAAATAAATGGGGCCTTACATTCAAAGGTTTGTAGGGGCGACTCAAAGTCTGTGATGTTTCCTGATTTCTCCTCCCACCTTCTATCCAGTAAAGTACTAATACAGCCTTTAACTTAGCTTAGCACAAAGACTGGAGGTAGACAGAAACTGCTAGCTTAGTTCAAATAGTTTCCATCCAACAGCAGTCGTTCAAACTCAAAGATAAAAGAAGGAAAACGTCTCCAGCCTGCAGCGTGGTATCAGACTCACCGTTCGATGGGACCAGCTGAGCCGCATGTCGGTAGTAAGACTCCGCCTGGCTGGTCTGGTTACGGTAACGTGCTGAAACACACATTTTTAGTCTTTTAACAGATTTGTATTTTCATATCATGGAAACATACTTTTTGGTTTCCCTGTACCGTCATTACAGATGTAATAAAATGATGTTTGGATGTTCTCACCTATATCTCCGAGGTGGACGAGGCAGTGCTGGCAGATGTAGGAACACGAGCTGGGCTGCGGCGTGACGATGGCGCTGGTGTTGCTCTGTTTATTGCTGATGATGCCGAGCTGAGACGACTTGACGCGACACGGCAGGTCGACGTTGAACACAGTGCACAGCTCCTGCAGTAACTGGAGACAGAGCGGGAGGTCGTGAAGGTTATTCAGAGGAGGCTCGACGTCTGACGCTCCATCAGTCCTGATTTCTGTATGATGAGGCCGTGATTTGTCCGGTGTCTCATTGAACTATCATTGATTTTCTATCACATTTATTACATCATGATTCCTGTACATGTCATGACTTGTGATGTAAAGAGTTTGAGAAAGTAGAAATGAGTTAAATCAAGGAAATGAAGTGGAAAGCAGCTAACTTGAGCAGCTCAGTACTTACTTCTATTAAATACAAGTTAAAAACATCTTCTCCTGGTCCTGCAGGATCTGATCTGACAAACACTAAAACTGCCAACATGTAAAATTTACTGTTTTTCAAATGTACATAACTATGTTTTAATAAAACATTGAAATCCTCCAGTTTTTGACTTTTCCTAAAATTGTGTTGCACTTGAGTCCCTGTTGTTAAATATAGTCAAGAGAAATCCAGATTAAAACCGTGGCATTTAGACTGCCGCTGTGAAAATTTATCCTGACATACACTTTCTTTCTTTCGCTCAGTTTATGTTTAATTAACTATGATCATCTGAAGGTGCTGTGCACCCACTACGAAGGGGAAAACATCTTTTCAGCGTTCAGAGCAGGCAACTGACGAAAGTCCCATTTTTCGCTTTCTGATGTTTCATTTTAAAATAGAAAATCGGTTGAGACAAACATAGACGGATTCACAGGTGATGATTAACAAACAAATTATTTTATAACTTAAGACTTTCTTTTGTGAACAAAATGCCTCAATACGATGACAGAGGATATTTTCTTGGACTAGAAATGATGCAGCCAGGTACACAGGTAAATCTCACCTGTTGGCAGTTTTAGGTACAAAGAGACCCCCGACAGTTTGAGTGTTAATGAAAGTCTGCAGGCCACGAGGTTTACTGTGAAGGACTCCAAATACTTCCGCACTGTTTCATACTGAAGAAACTGCAGGACAAAATTTAATGACAAATAAAAACAAACCCTCACTGCGCCTGATCGTGCTGCTTTGCTGGTCATCGCCCCCTCGGCTCCCCAGCTCCACCTGAATATTACCTGTGTGTAGAAACCACTGGCAGCCTCCAGAAAAAGAGACAGGTTGGCCTGGACCTCGCTGCGGTTGGGGTTGGCTCGGTTCTTGGCCTGGCTCTGCAGTGTGGTGATCTGGTTCTTAAAAGCATGATTCCACCTGCAGGTTGACAGGAAACATCAGAACCGCCGAGACTGAACCCGGCAGGGGACGCCAGCCCCCCCTCAGTTAAAAAGTGACTTTAGTTCAGTGAGACTGTGACGCAGGCGGAGCAGCTTACAGGTCTTGCTCCACCTTCTTGTCCAGAGCGTACTCCAGGTCTGTCACCAGCATCTTCTGGTACAGGTCCTGCAGGGCCTGCCGAGACGTCCACACCTCTGCAGCCCCGAGCTTTGAATCTAACACACACACACACACACACACAGAGGAAGCAAAGGTCAAAGCCACCGCATACTCGACCTGCTGCTGACAGACTCAGTAAGAGAGCAGCAGGTGAACAAAGTGGAGCGTTCAGCAGCTACAGTCAGATATTTACCTCAGGAGGTGGAGGAGACCAAACACAAGTGACCAATAAAATGACAGAATTTATTACACTTCCTTCTTAAAATATAAAATTAATTAACTTTAGGATTATTTTAAATTATTATCTGAACTTCTGTGTTTTAGTGCTGAGACAGACCTTTAACTGACGTATCACAGATGCTTATTGTCTGATGTTTGACAGACAAATTTAAAATAATATGAAAAGCAGAAAAGCTGCAATCAGTCAAAGTGTTAATTAATTACTGTCAGTAGAAAATTTAAATCAGTTTCCACCATGATTATTCTCCTCTTAGGTAACACACCTCGACTACACATGGAATTTACTGTTTGAGTCGATCGTCTGAACAGGATGTGAAGTCATGTGACTATAATCTGCATTAATTTGGTGAGAAAAACATCCATCTGCAGCTGCAAACCCACTTTAATGAACATTTGGTCACCAGACAAGCGGCTGCTCTGCTCTAAATTTACTATCAGAATTTCAGAAACATCATTATTCATACTGTATTCAAACTGATCTCACTGTAGTAAATACAGAGTTGCAATTATCATTTTATTTTTGCACTTTTTGCACAGTTTCCCTCGGGATGATTAGATATATAATATTGTTGATGTGTAACAATATATTTTTATGCCACCATGCATGTCATGATTACAGGTGAGGCTGCAGGTGTGAGCGTGCAGACACTGTACAGGTACACTCATGGTGATGGTGCAGATCTTACCTGTCATGTCAGCCTTCAGGGCCTCTGCCTGTCTGCTCAGAGAGGAAACAGAGAAGAGGTTCAACACACACACAAACACAAACAAATACACAGAGGAACACACACACACACACACACAAAATAAACACAGAGAAACACACACACACACATACAGATATAGACACACACAGAAGCACACACACGCAGAGACACACGCAGGTGAACACACAGACACACACACAGACATAAACACACACACACAGGTAAACGTCGGGCTCAGACTACTTCCTGCAAAAAGACGACATGTACACAACCAGCCGCCACATAGCTAATACACAGACTACATGTTTAGTAAAGTTTAATAAAGCGTTAATAGAGAGAAGCTGCTGTTATTTGATCATGTTTAATTAAGATAAATAAAGTTTTAACATCGAGAGAAGCTGCTGCTAATCATTCGTGTTTGATAAAAAACAGCTCGCTAATGCTAATGCTAATGCTAACCTGACAGACGAAGGAACACGGTAGCAGGCTAAAGCTAAGTAGCAACAACACTGAGAGAAACGCGTCTCTTCGTGGCGGAGAAACTCAAAATCAGCCTTAAATTCACGGAGCAGGCGGCCAATCCGCCTCTAACGACACAGCAGGGCCTCAAACACCCCGCTTGTCTGAATAAATGAGAAGAAGCGGCGGCGGTGACAGTTTGTTGATATCTGGAGCTAGCTGCTAGCTAAGGGGGTGGTCCCTCTCAGCTAGCTTTAGCATTAGCAACCGAACATCTTGTCCGGTTCAAACGGCCGTTACCGAGCGCACCCGCCCCCCCAGTAACACCCCAACACCACCGGGCGACCCTCCACAGGCCGCCGCGCCGAGCTTACCGGAGGAACTGTCCGCAGAGGTTCATCCTGCCGGATCACCGGTCCTTCACACAAACACTGGTCCGGAGGCTAACGCTCCTCCCGCCGCCATGTTGTTCCTGTCTGACCCACACAGGGCCGGACACCGGGGGGGGGGGGTTAATATTATATATATATATATATATATATATATATATAGTATATATATATATATATGTATATATACATATATGTGTATATACATATATACTTCTACCTGACTATAAGACCTGAGCACTTCTTCTTCGTCTGAATACATTAATTGATTTTATTCTGAAAGGGCCTCTCTGCATAAATACAAATAATAAATAGTGAAATAATAAATAGTGAATAAATGCATTTAGATTTGGATATTTCTGTATTGTATTGTTTTAATGCAGGCTGTGTATTTCTTCTCTGAAGTATGACTGCATCACTGAAGTAGATGCTTCTCTACATGGTGAAAGTTGACCTTTACAAGAAAGGGAGAGATTTGGAGGGTAAAGGTGAATTATTGCTTCATATGAAGTTTTCTCATGGAGATGGACTGCAGTCATGTCATATTGATCAGCACCCGGGAGTCACATGTGGGGGTCATTATTGATTGTTTATTATTTACACTTGGTTATTGCATCATAAACAGACAGTTTGGTCTCAGCGGCGCCCCCAACAGATGTGAACACATCAGATCACCCTGAGCGAGGACAGATAATAAAAC
>CM041533.1:2130855-2160855 GCA_023238725.1 Scortum barcoo | reverse complement strand
CCGCATCACACAGGTAAGATGAAGGAGACACACGGAGACACACCGGGGACACACCGGGGACAGAGGGCCGCTGTCCGCAGGGTGGAGCTGAAACAGAGCCGCACATACACACCAGAGTCACACATTCATCATCAATCACACATTCATCAATAATCACTCCTCCATCAATAATCACTCCTCCATCAATAATCACTCCTTCATCAACACTCACTCCTCCATCAATAATCACTCCTCCATCAATAATCACTCCTCCATCAATAATCACTCCTCCATCAGTGACTCTCTGAGCTCTGCAGGCCTCCGGCGGGCTAAGCGTGGCGCAGCCCCGAAATGAAGCCTGATCCACCAGAGAGCCTCCTGTTCAGAGCCAGACTGGGGGGGCAGTAGAGTGTGTGTGGGGGCAGGTGTGGGGCATGTGGGGCAGTAGAGTGTGTGTGGGGCAGTGTGGGGCAGAGTGTGTGTGGGGGTAGAGTGTGTGTGGGGGCAGATGTGGGGCAGTAGAGTGTGTGTGGGGCAGTAGAGTGTGTGTGGGGGCAGGTGTGGGGCAGAGTGTGTGTGGGGGGCAGGTGGGCAGAGTGTGTGTGGGGCAGTGAGTGTGTGTGGGGCAGTAGTGTGTGGGGGCAGGTGTGGGGCAGTAGTGTGTGTGGGGGCAGGTGGGGCAGGTGTGGGCATAGAGTGTGTGTGGGGCAAAGTGCAGGAACAGGTTCATGCGTTGCTCGGTTCATGCGTCATTAAAGAGGAGCTGTGAGGGGCCTGGTGGGCTGCAGGTGAATTATTCAGACAGGAAAATGAAGATTTGTGCTGCTGCTGTGACAGAAAACATCATACAGATGTTTGATGAGCATTCTTTCACCTCACAGTTTGTTATTATCTAATATTAATTATGAGGCTGGTGCCACATCCAACATTATCATTAACTATCACACAGAGCAGTGCTGCTGCAGGCTCTAAACCTGCTCAAAATATTCAGAGGAAAGAAAGACCACGTGTGCAAAAAGAAAAATAGATATAGAACTAAAAATACATAATAAACTTAATAAAATAAAGACCTAAAATATAAAATATACAACTAAATAGAGTATATAAAAAAGATAATATACATTAAAATACAGGAAATACTGTTGACAGTATTAAAATAGTGCAGTTAAGTCAAATATATTGGATATGTAATAAAGGTGATGTAAATTAAAAACTATCTGCACAGTTTGGAGGCTCTTTGAGGTAAAGACTTCAGACTGAACAAACTGAATTTGTTAAAATGACTTTAATATCAGTTGAGGGATGTTTTTCAAACAAAGAGGCTTTAAAAAGAGCTTTGAACTGAACGAGTGACGTCTGCATCCATTTATCCAAGCATTATAAATGTGAATCCCCCACAGTGAAAAATAAAGGTCCTCCTAAGGCATTAATTAAAGTATTATTAAGGTATTAATTAAAGTTTTATTAAGGCATGCCAGTATTAATTTTATTCTTAAAAAAACAGAAGAAATATGTGAACAATATAAAAGGTTCAAGTGTTTGAATAACAAAGAGACTTCAGAGAAGCTGATCAATAAAAAATAACTGAGAACTGAAGAGAGAAAGTGAAATCAGTCACAATGACTCAACATTATCATAAAACTGAAACGATATGGTGGTGGTCCCTCTTTTTAAAAAGGGGACCGGAGAGTGTGTTCCAACTACAGGGGGATCACACTTCTCAGCCTCCCCGGGAAGGTCTACGCCAGGGTACTGGAGAGGAGAATTCGGCCGATAGTCGACCCTCGGATTCAGGAGGAACAATGCGGTTTTCTTCGTCCTGGTCGTGGAACACTAGGACCAGCTCTATACCCTCCACAGGGTGCTTGAGGGTTTATGGGAGTTTGCCCAACCAGTCCACATGTGCTTTGTGGATCTGGAGAAGGCATTCGACCGTGTCCCTCGTGGTATTCTGTGGGGAGTGCTCCGCGAGTATGGGGTCCGGGGGCCTTTGTTACTAAGGGCTGTTTGGTCTCTGTACGACCGGAGCAGGAGCTTGGTTCACATGCATTGCCGGCAGTAAGTCAGACCTGTTCCCAGTGCATGTTGGACTCCGGCAGGGCTGCCCTTTGTCACCGGTCCTGTTCATAATCTTTATGGACAGGATTTCTAGGCGAAGCCATAGCCAGGGGCCGGAGGGAGTCCGGTTTGGGAACCACAGGATTTCATCTCTGCTTTTTGCAGATGATGTTGTCCTGTTGGCTTCATCAGGCCAGGACCTTCAGCGTGTGCTGGAGCGGTTTGCAGCCGAGTGTGAAGCGGCTGGGATGAGAATCAGCACCTCCAAATCTGAGGCCATGATTCTCGACCGGAAAAGGGTGGCATGCCCTCTCCAGGTGGGTGGAGAGGTCCTGCCTCAAGTGGAGGAGTTCAAGTATCTCGGGGTCTTGTTCACGAGTGAGGGAAAGATGGAGCGTGAGATTGACAGGCGGATTGGTGCAGCGTCCGCAGTTATGCGGTCGGTGTACCGGACCGTCGTGGTGAAGAAGGAGCTGAGTCGAAAGGCGAAGCTCTCGATTTACCGGTCAATCTACGCTTCCCACCCTCACCTATGGTCATGAACTTTGGGTAATGACCGAAAGGACAAGATCATGCGGATACAAGCGGCCGAAATGAGTTTCCTCCGCAGGGTGGCTGGGCTGGGCCCCCTTAGAGATAGGGTGAGAAGCTCGGTCACTCGGGAGGAGCTCGGAGTAGAGCCGCTGCTCCTTCACATCGAGAGGAGTCAGCTGAGGTGGCTTGGGCATCTGTTTCGGATGCCCCCTGGACGCCTCCCTAGGGAGGTGTTCCAGGCATGTCCCACCGGGAGGAGGCCCTGGGAAGACCCAGGACACGCTGGAGAGACTATGTCTCTCGGCTGGCCTGGGAACGCCTCGGGATCCCCCCGGAAGAGCTGGAGGAAGTGTCTGGGGTGAGGGAAGTCTGGGCATCTCTGCTCAGACTGCTGCCTCCGCGACCCGGTCCCGGACCAAGCGGATGAAGAAGATGGATGGATGGATGGATGGATATGATAGTAATGATATTTATATATTAATATTTAAAGTAAACTGAAGAAAAGTCTTCCAGACACAGTATTCAGTACACAGTAGTTCATTATGTAATGATGAAAGGAGCAGAAACTGACGATGACTGAATCAAACAGGAACTTAATCAAAGAGATGCTGAAACACTCATCAACCAATCAGAGAGCATTTACTCAACTCCAGGAAAACATGTTTTCATTTAAGATATTTTCTTATTTAACCATGAAAGTTCCTGTTGAAGGTATAAAATGAATCATGACATCGTGTTTCTCTCATCTTAAGAAAAAATGGGCAGTTAATCACAAACAGCCTCCGTGTTTGTCCAACATGAAAATCAGAAGCACTGACCAATGACAGGCCAGCAAGCTGTGTGTCGTCCAATCAGGAGGCTTCCTGTTGGCGTCCATCATGTGTTGTCAGGCTGACTCATGATGAGCTCAGACGGCTTCCTGCAGAACGATCAAACCTCACAGAGAGCAGATGATCCTGTTCATGAACATTAAACTTTCCTCCTCACACTCTTCGATGTTTGCTGCTGCAGCAGCTCAGCGGCCATGTTCCCATCATGACCTATTTTCACCAGCAGCTCCTCGTCTCTTTATCTGCGGCTCGTCCTCTCTTCTTCACGGAGGATTTCTCCTGAGCTGAAGCTGCAGACAGACACGAGAATCCAGAACAAAACACCCAACACGAGTCCTGTCGTTCCATCACAGCACACAGAAAACACACATCCACGAAGAAACAGTGTGTGTGTGTGTGTGTGTGTGTGTGTGTGTGACAGTAACTGTGTGTGTGTGTGTGTGTGTGTGTGTGTGTACAGTAACTGTGTGTGTGTGTGTGTGTGTGTGTGTGTGTGACAACTGTGTGTGTGTGTGTGTGTGTGTGTGTGTGTGTGTGTGTGTGTGTGTGTGTGTGTGTGTGTGTGTGTGTGTGTGGGGACAGTGTGTGTGTGTGTAACTGTGTGTGTGTGTGTGACAGTAACAGTGTGTGTGTGTGTGTGTGTGTGTGTGTGTGTGTGACAGTAACTGTGTGTGTGTGTGTGACAGTAACTGTGTGTGTGTGTGTGTGTGTGACAGTAACAGTGTGTGTGTGTGTGTGTGAGACTGTGTGTGTGTGTGTGTGTGTGACAGTACAGTGTGTGTGTGTGTGTGTGTGTGTGGTGAGTGGACAGTGCAACAGTGTGTGTGTGTGTGTGTGTGTGTGTGACAGTAACAGCTGTGTGGTACAGTGTGTGTGACAGTACTGTGTGTGTGTGTGTGTGTGTGTGTGTGGTGACACTGTGTGTGTGTGTGTGTGTGACAGTACAGTGTGTGTGTAACAGTGTGTGTGTGTGTGTGTGTGTGAGACAGTGTGTGTGTGAACAGTGTGTGTGTGTGTGTGTGTGACTGTGTGAACAGTGTGTGTGTGTGTGTGTGTAGACAGTAACTGTGTGTGTGACAGTAACTGTGTGTGTGTGTGTGTGTGTGACAGTAACAGTGTGTGTGTGTACTGTGTGTGTGTAGTGTGTGTGTGTGTGTGTGTGTGACAGTGTGTGTGTGGCAACAGTGTGTGTGTGTGTAACAGTGTGTGTGTGACAGTAACTGTGTGTGTGTGTGTGTGTGTGTGTGTGTGTGTGTGTGTGTGTGTGTGTGTGTGTGTGACAGTGTGTGTGTGTGTGTGACATGTGAACTGTGTGTGTGTGAGTGTGTGTGTGTGTGTGTGACAGTAACAGTGTGTGTGACAGTGTGTGTGTGTGTGTGTGTGTGTGTGTGTGTGTGTGTGACAGTAACAGTGTGTGTGTGTGTGTGTGTGACAGTGTGTGTGTGTGTGAACTGTGTGTGTGTGTAGTGTGTGTGTGTGACTGTGTGTGAGTAACTGTGTGTGTGTGTACTGTGTGTGTGACAGTAACAGTGTGTGTGTGTGACAGTAACAGTGTGTGTGTGTGACAGTGTGTGTGTGTGTGTGTGTGTGTGTGTGTGTGTGACAGTGTGTGTGTACAGTAACTGTGTGTGTGTGTGTGTGTGTGTGTGTGTGACAGTAACGTGACAGTAACAGTGTGTGTGACAGTGTGACATGTGTAACAGTGTGTGTGTGTGTGTGACAGTAACAGTGTGTGTGTGTATGTGACAGGTGTGTGACAGTGTGTGTGTGTGTGTGTGTGTGTGGGGGTGTAACAGTAACAGTGTGTGTGTGTGTGTGTGAACTGTGTGTGTGTAACAGTAACAGTGTGTGTGTGTAACAGTGTGTGTGTGTGACAGTAATAGTGTGTGTGACAGTGTGACAGTAACAGTGTGTGTGTGTAACTGTGTGTGTGTGTGTGTGACAGTAACAGTGTGTGTGTGTGTGTGTGACAGTGTGTGTGACAGTGTGTGTGTGTGTGTGTGACAGTAACAGTGTGTGTGTGTGTGTGTGTGTGTGTATCGATCTACATTGAGAAAAGGTTCTTGCTGAAATGAAACAGAACAGTGTTTTCATCGATCACTAAGGGAATAATTAATGTTAAGCTTTAATAATTCAGTTTCTTTGTCTTATTTCAGCATCAGAAACAATCAGAGATTCTCTTCAGATTCTTAAATGTCTCAGTAACAGAGTGAAACTTTGTCCAAGTCAAACAAAAACTCTCATCAATCACATTCCTCCTCAGAGAGCTGATTAGCATCACTGTTGCCACGGTAACAAGCTGTTCGTTATTTAAACCTCATCGAGAAACTGTAGTTGAAGTACTCTCAGCTTCATGTCGTATCAGCAGTAAAAGTACATGTTGTGTTTTCATCCTTACACTTTGTGTGTTTGCAGAAAAAGCTCGAGAGTATCTGCACAAAACAGGGTCGCTTCATCGTGATCGGAGGAATCATCTCACCGGTGCACGACTCCTACGGGAAACCTGTAAGTCACCATGGTGAAAGTAATCAGAGTAAACTGGTGTTCAGACAGCAGCCTGTGTGTGTCTCCTGTGTTCACACAGATATCATCAGATCGACGTTTGCAGCTGCAGCTCTCTGCTGTTGTTTTCCACTCGGCTTCCTGCAGGAATTAATGAAGCTCTTGTCCTACTTTGGCTCTGCCACCATAGAAACACACAACATGAATAATAGATGCCTCAGAAATAGTTTGAGCCACGTTGGGAATCTTTGCTGCTCATTTCAGACGTGACTCCAGCATCAGTACCTGCAGCTAAACAAACCAGCTGATGGTTTATTAATGCTGGAGATCATTCACATCAATTATTAACTTGGTAATATGCAATATTACCACACAAAGACTCTTCAGATGGGTTCACACATGATGTGGTGGGATAACAGCAGGTTTCAATAGTTTTATGTGGATAAACCCTCCATATGTTCCTCTTCACCTCCCAACTGTAGACGCAGGACGCAGACATGTTGCTGCTTAATTGAGAACCACAGTGGAAAAAAACACTTAATCTTTGAAATGATCACCTATAAAATCACTTGGAGTTTATTTTAAAGAGCATTATAATAACATGACCAAGTTCTGTAATGGAAATCTGCCCTTATTATGTTTTCCAGATTTCCATTAAAGTTCATAAACACACATGTGGATAAAATCAACCTGCAGATACTTCAGCAGGTATCAAGCCTCATTTCTACGGCTCAGCTCTGCTGAGATCCAAGTGAGCTGAACTTAAAGGTGAAGTTTAAACACTACAGACCTCTGATTGGTCAGAGTGCTGTCTTTACTTGATTCATATTAAACTAAAATGAGGCAACACAAAAGGAAACATTAATGAGTGTTACTGTTGTTAAGTGACGCTATTGTTGCACGTTGTTTTGTATTTTTTGCTTCATGTTCACTTTGGTTTCTGTGGAAATGAGGCATAACTGTGAGTGTGTCCTGAGTGTAATCACATTTATGACACAGATTAAAGGCAAAGTTACAGAGCCCCAGAGTGACCATAGAGAGAAAAAAATATATTTTAAGGCCACGTTTTACCATGTTGAATGCACATTTAATTAATTCGATACCACGAATTAAATAACTCAATTACACTCATCCTCTGTGATGTGATAGAAACTCTTTGATTAAACTTTATTTTGTTAGTGAATTATCAAGATATGTTGTGTGCACTCACTTTGCAGGAGATTATTGTGAGTAAAAAGGTCATTGATGGGGATGCTGACTGTGTGAATGCTTATCTCAAGCACATAAAACATGGGAATGAATTATATCTTGTGTGCACAAAATTCCTTTTAGTGTTCTTAATGTAGTAAAATGTGGCCTTGAAATATATATATTTTCTCTCTGTGGCCACTCTGGGGCTCCGTCTAAAACAACATACCATGAAAACACCAGCTTGAACCTGATGGTGAATGTGAAAACAAACCAAATGTGAAAGTCTGGAGTGGACGTGTTGTTTGTCCTGCAGTGATGTTGTGATGAATCAGAGCTTAATCATTGATAAAGAGGAGTGTGTCGTGTCACATGGAAGCGAAGGAGCCCTGTGGTAATCTGAGCAGCTGAAACCTCTGTTCAGACTCAGTGTGATTAAAGGTTTCAGCCCAGCTGTCAGCACTCACTGTGTATATCTGACTGTGTGTCTGTGTGTCTGCAGGGTTTAGTGCCCAGCAGACATCGTCTCACCATGTGTCAGCTGGCTGTCCAGTCCTCTGATTGGATCAGGTGAGATAGCTTTACACAATTTGTATATTTCTTTAAAACTGTGAAGGTGAGGAGCTTTAATGCCAAACAGTGTTGAGTTTATGGAGTATAAATCAGCTGTTTGTCTGCAGGGTGGACCCCTGGGAGTGTTACCAGGACACCTGGCAGACCACCTGCACTGTGCTGGAGCATCACCGCGACCTGATGAAGGTGACGACATATTCTTCATCATTATTCATATTATTTACTCTGAAAAACACTTCAGGTGAATCAGAGCTCATTTTTCTGCAGCAGTGCAGATTTCTGAAGGATTTGATCATGAGGAACTGATGATTCAAGACAAAACACTTCTCAATAACAGCACAGAAAAACGAAATAAAATGAAAAAAAGTTTTTAAAAAGTTAAGAGGAGACAAAGAGAATATTTGATTTTAGCATCTGGATATTTAGATTCACATAAAAATGTTGTAAAAGGTGTTAATGTGCTGGATTAATAATTAGACATATAGACAGGTAAGAGATGAAAGTAAAACCCTGAATGACCCCAACAGTGCAGCAGTTACCATGGAAACCATAATCATATTCCCTATATTCTTGTTGTTGTCTGTCAGTGGGAGTATTTACAGTTTCTCACATCTCTGTTGAAATGCAGCACTTTTTTAAGTATTGATGAAGATGTTTTTGTTCCTCAGAGAGTCACCGGCTGTATTCTCTCTAATGTCAACACGCCATCAACGACTCCTGTGATTGGGCAGCCACAGAACCAGACTCCGCCCATCTACCAGAATCACAACAACGTGAATCACAAGCCCACAGCCAGTGAGTCATTTTCCTTCACATCCATCGTTTTTATCCATCCAGGTAGTGATTTCCATCTGGATTAAACTCAGAACAGACACATTAATCATACAGAGGCAGTGATGGAGGAACAGATAGATGATAGATGTCTTTATTGATCCATGAAGGGAAGTTAAGCCGTCATAGCAGCCATGTACATTAAAATATAATAAAATATATTGTAATGCAATAAAAAACTGAGTCAGAACATAGACGCCCATCACACAGTCCAAACATGAAGAATCTGAGATAAATAGAAAAGATAAGCTAAAACTAAGATAAAACTTTATTGATGCCACATCGGGAAAATTCATACTGATGAAATGATGATAATGTTAATAATAACAGATCTGAGAAGAACTCAGATACTTTTCTTACAGTAAGAATATTTATACCTCACTATAAAAGTAAAAGTCCTGTATTGAAAATCTTAGTGCAGAAGAATCTTACTAGTGCAGAAAGTCTTCTCTCTGTGGGTGTTTGTCTTCTGTAGCTCATATAAAAGCATTAAACTGAGACTGTTTCAGAACCTATAAAAACTCCATAGAGCTGGTTTAAGTACAGCACATGATGAAAATCACTGAAACTGCAGCTGTTGTCTTCTTATTTGTAGGCTCAGATTCTTACAGAGATGATGATGTGATGATGATGTGGTGTTGATGGGGTTTGTACAGATAGTTCATATTTGAATGTGACCTGTGGCTAAACATCTTTCTCTCTCTGCTCAGTTAAACTGTGGGGGAAGGTGAGCGAGAGTTTGGGGAAGATCTGCTGCGTCCGCCCGCACATCGAACGCTTCACCTTCGTTGGTAAGTCGAACAAGGGAAGAAGGTGGAGAAACGTACATGTTACTGAAAGAGGGAATAAGCAGCACCAGCCAGTAAACCAGAGTTTAACCATCCAGCCAGTGAGCAGCTTTAACGGTCTTAGAAACCATCATACAACCATTTTACATACAACCATTCATCTTTGTGTTTTTATAGCCCGTCATACTTTCAAGCTGCATCCGTTGATCGTTTGACCACTTGGAGGTTGCAGAAAAATCTGTAAATCTGTAAATCTGTATGCACTGACAGTGTTCATTATTAACTGGAGTTCCTCATGGTTCTGTTTTTGGTCTTTTATATTTTAAATCTGGTTTAAGTTGAATTTTTCTTTTATTGTTTTGTCCACTGGGGGCAGCACAGCATGCTGTGAACACAACATCTGACATGTTATCAGCTGAAAAGTTAAACAGCTGCTCATTTCCACATCAAGCAGTTACGACATTAATGTGTTCATGTGTTTGTGTCTCCTGATGGAACGTGAGTCTCTCTTTTAGCTCTGTGTTTGGTCTCCTCCACCTCCTGAGGGAAGCTCTGTCTCCTTATCAGCTAAAAGCTCCACCATGATCACCAGCTGCTCTCTGAGTCTGGTTGATGCTCAGCAGGTTTACAGTTGAACTGCGTGTTCACGTTTTGTGTTTCAGATGAAAATGCTAACCTGGGGACTGCGGTGAGATACGAGGAGATCGGTGAGTGGCCTCTTCAGTATCTGGACCTGAACAGACGTCTGTGTTGTGTCCTCTGGTTTCCTTCCTGCTGTGTCTGAACTCCTTCTGGTTTGTTTGTATCCAGTAAACATGTTGTTTACTGAGGACGTCTCTTTCCTCCTGCCTGTTTGTCATCTGTAGAGTTACGCATCTTGCTCCTGTGTGGCAGTGATCTCCTGGAGTCCTTCTGCATCCCTGGTCTGTGGAAGGACAGTGATGTAAGCACACTGTAGCCCCGCCCAGTCCCATTAAACCCTGCCCCCACCCACCATGTAGCCCCTCCCCTTAACTCTTTCCTCTGAACTCTATCGTAATAACCGACGGGTCATTTCGATGTTGTTGACAAAGGAAACATATGCAAAAAGTAAACGTCATCACCTGTAGCATGCAGCATTATTCTTCTCTCACACTGCTAACAAGCAAACCATGCTAATATGAATGCTAGCTGTTAGCAAGCAACAATGGAGGAATTCAAGGGTTCCAGTTATATAACTAATAAACTAATATTAAGTCATTTTAAGGAAATTATAAGACAAAATTGATCATTTTAGGGAACTATTGAACAAAAATGTTATTCCAACATCTACCAGGCATCAAACTCTCGTCAATCACCACCAACAGGATAAAAATACCAAAGTTCAAACACATCATAGGTATACATGTACAGTCCTCACCAATAGGCCCACTGACAAGTTATAAAATACCTTAGCTCACCCTGAAATTAATTGAGTTTTAGAACATCCACTAATATTCCTGAAAAGTTGAAGCAGTGATGCTTGAGTGATTTTTATCCGGGATGTTTTGAGATCAGCAGTTGTACATGAAGCGAGGCACATCAGCTGTTTGTATGTCGTGCTACACTAACACTACACTGACTAACACTAACCCTAAGGTGTGAGTAAAAGAGAAAATTTCCATTCAAGCATTAAGAGATTAAAAATCTATTTTCCATGAGTGTCGTGGCCACAAAAGGCAGCATAAATAACAGACATAGAACAAATATACTAAAAAAATTAAATTAAAAACAAAGAACAAATGACTCCTTATGAATTATAAGATATAAAAAAATATTCAAAACCTCAACAGATGTGCCTGTTTCCAAGTTATTCAGAGTCACTTTAAATGTATCCAGTTTAGCAGCTTTAGGTGTATGTAAAGTTTTATCATATGCAAACTTCCTGTGAGTAAACTTACACTGCATTTTCTGCAGAGCTTTCAATCCAAATGCAGATACAAATGTAGATTTGTATATCAAACATTAGAATATTAATTGTGAATAATTTAGGGGGTGGAAGTAGCCATTGTTGGTTATTTTGTGCAGCTATTTGTGAGGGTACTTGATGAACTTATTTGTGCAAGTTAGCCAAGATAGCTAACCGTGCCAGCTGTCTTAATACCAGCTAACTTGTCTGTTTGAATTGGACAATACTATAAAAGAGTTCATTCAAGGGAATACATTTGTTCCCTTGAATTAATGTGGAAAAAATGTATGACATCCTCTATGATATTCTCTTCAGTTCTCTCTCATCCCTCAAAGATCAACTCTGTCAAAATGTTAAAGTTCACTAAAGTTGAGCTGTACAAAAGTCATCATCATCACATACAGATATTCTTCCTCAGCCAGCAAATCCACTGATCATGGAGAGTCCCAGACATTTGACAGAGTCCAAAATGTGTGACTGGGACTCTCCGTTAACTTCGTCTGTTTTGTAGTGACCCCTGAGTGACTGAAGGTCACGTCTTGTGGTTTCAGATGGAGGTGATTGTGGGGGATTTCGGGATCGTGGTGGTTCCTCGTGACGGAGCCGACACAGAGAGAATCATGAATCACTCCTCCATCCTCCGCAAGTACAAGGTCAGAGCACAACATCGCCTGGTTCCTCGTGATTTGACTTCAGCTGTATGAAACTCGGTACGTCAGAGAAATGTCCTGCTTCACTGTCTCATCTGATCTCTGTGTGCTCCTTTCAGAACAACATCATTGTAGTGAAAGATGCGACGAGCCATCCGATGTCCATCGTCAGCTCAACCAAGAGCAGGTGGGGATTTAACTTTGACAGAAATATAAGGTGTCTGAACATGTAAAGTTAAGGACGGTCCCTCTGGTCTGTTTGACAGCAAAGTGTCGAAAGTTGGGAATGAAACCAAGACTGGAGGCAGGGGGAAACTGCTAGCATAGCTTCATGAAAAGAGGAAAAACTCCAGCTTCTACCGACTGTTTGATTGACACCTGTTCAGTAAACAACATATAAATCAGGCTGAAGTTGTCTGAAGGTGGATGTTTTATAGGTCAGCAGGTCCCTCCTGTTTCCGTCCTGTGTGAAGGGAGGAGAAACAAGTCCTGAACCAAGTTTCTATTTTTTAGCTCATGAAAAGCTGATTGGAGATAAATGTTTGTTACAGAACAATGATGAAGAGTTTAGTATGTTTGGTAAAATGTAAAAACTTAATTTACGCCCCCCCCCCATCAGACTGGCCCTGCAGCACGGTGACGGCCATGTTGTGGACTACCTGAGTCAGCCCGTCATCGACTACATCCTGCAGAGTCAGCTGTACATCAACGCCTCGGGATAGAGACGACAGACAACCTGCCCGCATGAGAACAGGGAGAGTGGACGGGAGGGGGGGTTATTTACAACCACCACCATCTATATAATTACCCCCGCCCCCCCTAAAAAAACCCTAAACCTTCCTTTCCTTGTCTTCTGTGTCAACATATACTCTTCTTTGAGCTGTCGCTTTCCATCAGGAGCATTAGTGTCCTCCTTCTGTCTGTGTCATGTGACTTCACCATCAGGGAGGGGGCGAGGGTCGGGGGGGATCTTGGGATGGGTGGGGGGTGTGGGACAGGAGGTATGGAGATAATCCCAAAGGGCTGCAGAGGGGTCATCGGTGTATTTTTCCACTGCAGTCTCACTCTGTTATCTGTCTTTATTAAAGTTTGGGGTGCATGACACACAGCCAGGCATGCTCAGTGTACCAAGGGCAGATGGGAAAAAACTCTTCTTCTGTATCAGGCAGCATTTAGCTCAAAGGCGACAGAGTTATTAGGCCTCATGCAAGAAGCACTCGTTCAATCAGATCTGTTGTTTTTCTTATATTTGTTATTTTCTCTTTCATACATAAAAAATAGTCCTCTCTCCAAAAAACTTTCATTGCACCAAAATCAAACTAAACTAAAATATTAATGTTTAATGTGTTGATTGAAACCTTCAGCTGACTTCATGGTTTTTGAACATGCACATGATGTCATGATATCATGCTGACAGGCTGAAGCTAATAAGGTCCCAGGTACAAAGAACAAATCCTTCTAGTTGATGATTCATAAACGGGAAAGAGGAGTGCTGCTCTTATTTTGCAGAGTAGATCTAATTAGGCTCTGGAAATATTTGTGCTCTACATATTCAAGGACTATCACGTCGACTCGACCTCCCTTTAGTCATTGAGGTTTGAATTTAGAGCTGGTTTAAGTTTGTTTGGGTTCCTCTGATTTCACTTGTGACACTACTGCATTGAAAACAACTGGAAACTTGTAAATATGGACCTCGTCTTTCAAACCTCTAAATGTATTGTGTTGACTTGAAGCTCCACACTGTGATGTTCTTATGATTACTCTGATATTCTTGTGAATAAAACTTGAAGAAGTGTGCCATCAGAGCACAGCCGATGGAAACAGTCTAAAGTGGTCGTGTCAGGTAGTTCAGGTGCTTTTATCTGATGCGTTTTTATCTCAAACGATTAACAGCTCATCCTCAGGAGCTCCTCTTCTTTCTCTTATTTCCCTTCAGTTTGCCTCTAAAATTCACTTTGCGTCTTTTCCGAAGACACACTGAGGTTCAGAGTACAGACATGTTCCTGCATGAGGCCCAGTGTCTGCTCTGACGTTTGGAGGAAATCGAACATGTAGATCATCTCAGCCCGAAGTCCTTCTGTAGCTGAAACTGTACATAGTGACACATCGATCATAGTTCAGGTTTAACAGTTTAACCTTCATGCTGGGGGTTTATTAACCAACAGGTAACCATAGCAACAGTACTGATGCTTCAGGCTCTGTTCGTTAACTGACTACAAACACACTTCAGCAGGTGGAGACAAAGAAGGAGACAGAATGAAGCCTGGTGTCCATTACTGTTTCATATCAGGATCTCCTGTAATGCAAATAAAAGAATTCAAAGACGCTGAGAGTCGTTTGACACATCAATGGTGGTGATGATGATATTGATAATGGTGGGAACTTTTCTAAAACAGCAGTGTCGTTGTGGAGTGTCGAAGGTTGTTTTTTCTTCTTTATGTGCTCCTGTTAGCTCTTCTTAGACTGCATGCTTAGACAGTTTGGTTCAGGCATGAATGTTATCACTTGGTAGATTATGATCTGTTGATCTGTGGTGAATGTGTTTGCAAAAAGAGAAACAACACAAAAAGTACATATAAATATATAAATATAAGATACAGTGGGGATCATCGCCCACTTCTGTCCATTTTCTATTCACTGTAAATGTACAGATCTGTACTGAAGCCTCATCAATGTGAAATGTACATTTGTTTGCAATGATTTGTATTTTTATTCATTTGTGTGTGTGTGTGAGGTTCCTGTTAGTCACTTTTTGTTGAACCATGTAGCTGAAAATGAATCTTGTTTGCTGTATTAATCTGCCTTCTGTTGCTCTGAATTCTTTGGATTGTAAACTGTGATGCACTCTTAAAAATGATGTGTCATTTTTAATTTGTGTGTTTGATCACAGATCAGGATGGACATTTAGTTTAACGTTACTGATAATCAAACAACATTTATATAATGAACCAACACGTGTCAAAAGAAAGAGAAAACAACAAACTAAATGATGGATTTATTTATTTATCATTTTCAATTTTGCTAAATCACTTTTACCAAACTATTAGTACTTAAATAATTTGAAGGTTACATGAGAGGTCCTACAGCCTGAGTAAAATATTTCTTAATAATAAATAAAATGAATGAATCTGTGATGGAGCTCAGTTGTCGAACAGAAACATTTGTTTGGAGGTGAAAACTGGAACTTTAGATTTGTCATTGTGAGGTTATGATACCTGCAGGTTGTTTAAAACTGATTCTGCTTTTGTGGAAAAGCTCAAGCTCGGCTGTCTCTATAGAAATAATCTGTTTAAATTTAGGTGTGTAAATTATCGTTTATAGTCTGATTTCATATAAGAGATATTTACATCTGAAGGTCTGAACTTTACGTCTGACAGGAGGTTGGTGTGGGTGACCGACTTTCAGAAGCTGACTTCATCCCTCCTGCATGTTTTGGGACTCTACAGTTAACTCTTGTCATTCCAATACCACAATAAAGTTTATTCTGTTGTAATATGACCACACATTTTTATATGGGGGGGTGGTGACTACGAGGAGCTGGCCAATCAGTTTTTATTAAAATACATCATTATCAAAAATGTGCAATAACTCATGAAGGCTTTCACTAATCCTACATGTTACATTTCATTGCACTTAACCTCTGTGGGACGGCACAAATGAAAAATGTCTCACAATCGGGTGCTTGGATTTGTACTAAACTCAGTTTTCATGATCTTGGGTTGTGACTCAGTTGATGCATAACTCAGAAGAAGATTAAAGTGGATGAGAATTATAACAACAAATCTAAACTTCTAGACAATTTAACTTTTTTTTTTTCCGCCGCACTGCAACCTGTGAAAGTCAAAAATCAGTTAACATCTATATCTCTACAAGTTTTCATTCAACTGACTCAGATGTTCTTCGGACACCAGATATGAAAAGTGATTTGAACTGTTTGTTCAACATTTTCTGTTTTATCTCATTATTAAAATTAATTTCACCAAAACATTTGACAATCACCTGAAACCAGCAGCATGATGTGTGATTAATGTCAGAATTGTGTCACCAATATTTTCACTGTTGTAAGTGGTATAGTATAAAAAACTAAAGCGCCCCAGGTGTCCATGCCTCAGGTGTAAGGCATGAAGCTTCTTCCTGGTGGCTCAGTGAGTAATTCACCTTCTCTGGAGATACAAAGGTCATGGGTTCAATTCTTCAGGTGTTAAAGTCCTGCTGTCATCAATGTGACACTTCAGGTATATGCTGAATTTAAATCGCAGACACATTAAATGCTGCAGGCTGACTGGATCCTGTTCATTACCACTTGCAGCTGAATTTACTTTAGTAATTTGTCTTAATTTCTAATAAAAAATAAAAAACTAATAAAATAAATAAAAAACTAATAATCTAATAAAAAACTAAACAAAGCTTGAGAGTGTGAGATAAATGGGTGTTTCTATTAGTGTAACGCAGTTAAAATGCATTTAAATAATTATCACTCTGAGATTGTTCTTTTGTATGACTTTGTGAATTTTATCTCATTGATTTTGTTTCATTTATTGTTTGTTAGTTTATGTTCCCAGACAGAATACTGATCTGTTGCACGCCGCTTTATTTACTTTCTGTTTGTAACTTCCGCCTTTCCCTCACAGTGGAATCAGTGCTGCTGTTTCGTTATTCTTTGTTAAACTCTGCCTTTAAGTGTATAATAAGCTTTACAACCAGTACATTTTATTACGTTTTCAGTTATGTCACTGACGTTTTCTGTCTGTTTTATTGTTGTTGTTTTTTTTTTAAAGTGCAACTGAGAATCATCATCTGTTTCTGTTCATTTTGCATTTGTGTTATTCATGATTTTATGTACATTATTTCACTATAGGTTGTTAGATTAAAAAATGTTTTCCTTGTCATTCCTATAGCTCCTGTTTAATGTGTATAAATAATATTTGAATTAATTAATACAGTGGAATCAGCACTGCTGCGGTGCAGTAACAAAAGTTAAACAAAAGAGTAATAAAAAGGCCAGTTCAATCATTTGATTTGTGTTTTTTGCCAGTATTTGGCTGCCATAGCCACTGAAATGTCAAATATGTAAATTTATCAAAGTGATTAATAATGAGACTAATACATGGAAATCAGAAAAAAAAAGTGCAGCAGTTTTATTTCAAAGAAGGTACAACATATAAATACATCTGCAGTTCAGCCACAGGAATGACTCTCAGCAGGACAAATAAAAACAACTGAATTTAAAAAGGTTTTAAAAAACTGATATAGTGTATGTACAGTTATAAATAGAAAACATTTACATTCACACATTCACTCACAAGAACAGGGTTTCTTATTATTAAAAAGTTCGATGGGCAGATCTACGAAGCAGATTGAACTCCAACTGTCTGTCCTCCTCTTTCCTTTCCATCACTTTTGTAAAGGTTATAAATTAAAACATTGCTTTGTATATCAGTTTCTTCGTACTCTCTTTCATTTTAGCACTTAATAAACACTGTTATAGAAAGATGTTAAACAAAGTTTTTATTGAAACATATTCTGTAATAATAATATATTCTTATGGTTAATAATTGGTACATTAACCAACAGGACAAACACTCACTGATGAAACACTCACTTTTGCACCACCCGGTGTTTTATAAAAGAAGGTAGATAATTGTTCAAATGGCAGGTATCTTATTGTGGATTCGGACTCTGTGAGACCAGATTTTGGCAGCACGAGCTGTAACCTTTCCTCCTGGAGTTCCTCAGGGCGCCTCGATGGGCGGGCTGTTGTAGCAGCCGCTGGGGATGGACTTCAGGATGTCCTCCAGGTTAGCGATGTCTCCCAGGACAGTGTCGATGTCCAGGTTGATGCCGGTCAGTCGGCGTCTCTGGGCCGCCTCCAACACCTCCATGTCCCTGAGCCGAGGTCTCAGAGCATCCACGTCTCTCTGAGCGCCGGCCACAGAGTCCTCCAGCTGCTTCAGATGCTTTTCATCCACAGAACCAGGCTTATCTGAGGAGAAGAAGAAGAAAGACCCAAATCTTTAGAATACTGAGACATTTTCTTTACTATTGACATGATGTGAGCTTATCTAACTTTCTAGATTTTGTGAACTCTTAACTCAACATGTTTCTGCTCCTGGGCAGCCCGCCCTACACCTGAGCTTGATGTTAAAGCAGAGAAAAGCCCAACAGAGCAGCTCTCTTCTGTTCAATATGAATATGTAGACTTACTCATGTTAGCCAGCAGGTTGTTGATGTGCTGGAGTGTTTTTCCAACGGCGTCTTTGGTCCGTCTTGCGTTGTTGAAAGCTGCAGCTGCTCCAACGGCAGCCTGCAGAAAAAAACATTCATATCATTGACTTTTTGTCCAACAGTTTATGACTCTTATCTCTGACAGGTGGTCTCTGTGTGGACAGTTTACCTGCTCAGCGTCAGCCTCCAACGTCTGGGCAGCATCCAGCTCAAAGCTCAGGTCTCCAGCTGCACCGGTCGCCTTCGTCATCAGACCCTGCACGTCTTTGTTCAGTTTGGTGGCTTCTTCCAGCAGACCAGCATGAGATGGCAAAGATGCAAATATTCCCTGGAGATTAAAGATAAACTCCCAGTCAGCCCAGAGTAGAAAACACCAGTTTATACGAACAGTTTGAGGTGGATATATTGACCAGAGAGAGACAGATCCTTTAAGTTTAACCTACAAGAACATTAACCGTGGACCAGAAACAGTGAAGCTCCTGAGACCAGGTTTACTCTACTAAAACCTCCATATCATCCTAATAATGACTCATGCAACGTGCAGACAAAGAGTGATACAGCTGCTTTTTTAACATTCAGCATTCACTCTGTTTCATCATGTGTCCTCCATCCATCCATCCATCCTCTTGGTTCCCACATAGAAAAGCATAGAGGTCTCAATCAGACAGAAAATTAAATCAATTAAAGTTTTAAAGTTGTTCTAAGTACAAGTCGGCTCTAAAAAAGTTAGTAAATGAAGTTTGGATTGTTGTCAAATTGCGATTTCCAAGGTCCAGAATGAACTTTTATGCGTACTGTTTAAAGCAATCTCAATCTCATTTCAGGCAATCTCAATCTCAGCTCCCTGTCCTTCCAATGTGGTAAATAATGGGAACTGATTTGCTCAAATTTTCTATTAATAATTATCAGCAAGGAGAGTTCTGCAGTAATAATTGAACAAATTCTCATTTCCATACTATATTTTTTAACAGTCTGACACAATCTAATCTGGATTATCTTCATACACACACAAACTTATCGTCTCAAATAGTTTTCTTTGAAAAGCGTGTTGATGATTGGTTGTTACCTCCAGACTGTTGACCTGGTTCTCCAGCTGATTGATGGTCTGCAGTGCATTGTTGAAATCATCGGACACGTCTCCCAGGATGGACAGCGTCTCATCATTGTTACCGATGGCCTGCTGGATGGTGGCATTAATGCCAGGAAGACGCTTGATGGCGGCGTCGGCCAGAGCTTTGCTGCCGTCGATCTGCTGGTCAAAACCTGCAGAGGAAGACGAGGAGTCACATTCAGACTCACAGAGAAAACAAAGACACAGTTTCTTCATCAGTCTGTCAGTCTGTTTACCTTTCAGGGTGTTCAGGACGTCATCCAGCGCGTCTGTGTTGCTGTTGATGCCTTGCAGAACACCCACAGTCTCGGCCTTGGCGACGTTAACTCTGTCGAGCAGCTTGTCGAACTCCTGCAGGGAGGAACCATGAGGAAATCAACATACAGTAACAGGCTAACGTGGCACTTCTGTTGTTTTATTACATCTATGGTCTGTTCAGAAAATTATTAGTATTTATTCTGTTATCTATGTGTACTTTTACTGTTTTTTCCCTTCTTATTCACGTTGGTGGTCAGCTAGTGTCACAGCAGAATTTCCCTGCATGTTCCCATGAAACAAACTGAAAACTTGCTGACGTAGTGACTTTGACATTGTTTCTGCTCTGACTGGAAAACTAAGCTCCTATAGGTGATATAGTACCTCGTCAGCCAAAATAGCTCATCAAGCTGGCTGACTTGCTACAAGTTGGCAAGCAACCTAGCTTATTTACTAACTGAAGAAAGTTAAAATTCATGGGAACAGATTCATATAATGAATCTTGCTTGACAACAACCTACTAACCAGGCTGCCATCTTTCGCCATCTTTCTTTTTAACTCTAGCAGAGTTAAAGTGGATGGTGCAACACAGATCAAGAGTGCAGAGGGGCATCAAAGTTCACCAAGGTTGAACCCTGTAAAAGCTGTGGATGGATTAGCCTCTCCTTAAAAAACAAAGATTGCACAGTCATGAAGTTTGTATCCTGAAGGTAAACTCTCTAAAAGGCACAAATCTTTTTGGGAGAGTTCATCTTTGCAGCATTTCTGCCTTACAAGCAAAGTAGAGTTTGATTTGTGAAATTTGCATTCCCATAATCCTTCAGTACCTGCTGGGCAGCCTGGCCCTTGATCAACAGGTCACGGGTGTCGGCCATGCTCTGCTGGACTCCGTCCTGAAGGGCCTCAAAACCTGAGATGTCCCCGTTCGCCGCCAACTTCAAACTGCCCAACCGGGAAACCATGGTGTCCACCCCATCCTGAGCATGATGGGAAAACATGGAGGATTAAAGACTGAACAGAATAAGACGTTACTCATGAATGTTTCTAAAGGTCAGGACTCTCTGTTCTCCAAAGGTGAACCACACTTTTTGATCTCTAGCAGTTGTTGTTACCTTCAGGGATAATGGGATGTCTTGAGCCATGTTGGCGATGTCTTTTAGCATGCCGTCTGCCATTTTGCTCTCGTCTCTGGCCTCACCGCTGAGCCGGGTCGCCCGGTTCTCCAAACCCTTCACCTGGGCTGAAGTCTGATCATACCTGTTTGGACAACAGATTCATGATTGACCCTTTGGGTCACTAAAAGTGGTGCTCCTGAATTACTGAACTAAACATCCGGTGTCAAAGCTCCATCTGTTTTATAACCCAGAGAGCAGACAGACCAACAGAAGTGACTTACGTGGATTTCAGATCTCCGATCAGCTCTTTCACCTTGTTTTCTTTGTTCATGAGATTCCGGACCAGAGCCAGACTCTTCTCCGAGTCACTCAGAGCATCGGTGGCAGTTTGCTCCACAGCCTCTGCCTTCGTCTGATGTCTGCAGGACAGACAGGAAATAGTGATGTTGGTGAAGACACAAATGTGAACGGTGTAAGGAAACTCTTATTAATCACTGACAGCATAAAATGATCTGATAGACTTACTTCTCAGCCAGACCTTGAGCTGTCTGCACCAAAAAAGGGAGGAGGTCTGAACCCAGCGGAGCATCTCTGAGAGGAAACTCCTGACAGGAAGGATGAGACAGAACAAGGTCATCATCATCATCATCACCTAGAGCCTCTTCATCAATGTGAGCGTTATCTGACTCACTACACTACACATTTCACTGTTTTTAATCTCATATGACTCATATTAGATTGATTTCCCTCACTGATTTTATGGACTGAACAGATCTGGTAGGTTTACTGACTTTTCTGTTAAGTTAACATATTTGTATCCTTAATAAAAAAAAAAAAAAAAAAAAAAAAAAAAATTCAACCTCACTATAATATTTTAAAATACTTCAATGTTTTTTTCTCTTCTATCAGTATCAGTATAATATTCTGTGACTGTGCATCCTTTCAGATTGTTTCAGATCCTTTCAGTTATCGCTGTGTGTCAAATCTTACAGCTGATTTGAGGTCAGTCTTGGCTTTGTCCAGTTTGTGTTTCATCTCCTCTATCAGGGTCTGAACTTCCTCCACCTTCATCTTGTACGTCTGCTGTCGTTGTTTGATGTTGTCTGCTGCGTCAGCGATGTTTTCGACTTTCTGCCCCTCGGCCAGCTGACTCCTGCTGATGGACGACAGCCGACTCTGCAGGTTCTTCTCCAGTCCTTTTGGGCGCAGGAGGTGTGATATTGTTAGTATCTACTGCCATCGTTTGATCCTCATATGAGCAGTGACAGATGATTGAAAACAAGGCTCGTGATCTTGTTAATGAGTGACAGTGTAGTCTTACCTGTGAGCAGTTCGGTGTCGTCCTGCAGGTCGTCCACCAGCTCGGCCACAGCTCTCAGAGTTGCCTCCATCTCAGCGCTGTTGGCTGGTTTCAAACCTCCGTCCGAGAACAGAGTCTCCAGCTCCTTTAGTTTGGAAGTGTAAGTCTCCATCTGCAACACAAAGGAACACATTTACAGCTGCTTTGTTTCCAACCTGTCTGATCTTCTGACCACTCCTGTTGTCAGGTAACCGAATCTCAGAAAATAACCAGGTGGGCAAAACGTGACTCAGGGGGCCGTCCACGAATCACAAGGTCCAAAATGATCTCGACGGTCAGACCAGCATCATTAGTGTGAATGAATGAATGAGATAACAGCTCTCTATTAATGTGTTTGAATAGAAATGATGGATAAAAGCACCAAAATAAGAATCTATTTATGATAAACCAGGACAGAGCTGAGAGTCACTGTGTCCTTCTGACCACCGGGGGGAGCCACCAGTTACACAGAGGTTTCCTTTACATCATTCAAGCTTGTTTTATTGAAGACTGAGAGTCATGCTGCAGCTCTGTGACACTGATTCACCACAAACTCAGGTCCATCAAGCTAAACTAAACCAGAGATCACCAGGTTTCTTCATACAGGTGAACAGGACATGAAGCAGTTTTCTCAGCTGTACCTTTGCCTTGATCGGGCTGAAACAGGCGGGACAGTTGGACCGTTGGCACCTCAGACCCTCAAAGCCCGGTCTACATCGACAGCGACCCAGATCATCGCACTGTGCCGACTCTGAGCCCTGCAGGTCACAGTTACATGCTGCTCCACAAAACAAGAGAGGAAACAACAGTTAATGAGCAAACGTCGGGTCGTTGTATTTACTAAGGTAGAGAGGTGGTCATGCAAAAACACGGCAAAAACAGTGACTTGATCTGAATTCATCTGAAATATTGAACCTTTTCTCAGCTTTTTTGTCATTTACATCTCAAACTAAGCTTTCACACTGTTGGAGTTTGACAACCAAAAGGATGAAATCAGGTTTGGATCCACCTATTTAGAATAGTGGATGTGAAATTTAGCATGAAGAAATCTGCAAGATTTTTATTATTATTCAAATGATTTTTTTACTGATCATTTTTGTGTTTGTGACATGTTAAGAAATAATAATACTAAAATAGATTTTTGGTCCCCAGTGTGTGAAGCCTTTTCACAGTTTTATTTTATGTTAAAGGATCATTTGATTGATAAGAAAAACCATCTTGACGTCCTGGCTGAATTTTCGTCCTTACGTTTGCAGGCGTCGGTGGCTTGGCTGTGGTAGAAACCACGCACACAGGCCTCACAGCTCTGTCCCTTCGTGTTGTTCAGACACTTCAGACATTCACCGCTGCTTCGATCGCAGCTTCCCGCCACGCTGACGTCAATGTGGCCGTTACATTGGCAGGGCCTGCAGGCTCGCTGCACGCCGAACCTCCCTGTGGGATCGCCATAAAACCCCTCCTGACAGACATCGCAGCGAGGACCTGAGGGGAAGTACACGCACAATATTATCAGCTTGTTGAGACTTTGATACCAGTGATGAGAATATTTTAGGGATGATCACTGTACTGCCTGACTGTACTGTGTGTGATTTTAAGGCCTACCTGTGGCTCCAGTTGGACAGCGGTCACATCGGGGCGCCAATGAACCAGCAGCCAGTGAGCAGGACACCCCATCTGGACATGGACACTTGGCACAGGTGCCAGGCTGCCAGGGGTCTCGGTAAAAGCCCTCTGAGCAGCTCAGATCTCCGGGGGTCTCGTCAGCAGAGTAACAGTCTCCTGTCTGGGGGTCGCAGCTGCCCCCTCTGCAGCTGCAGGGCTCACAGGGGCTGAAGGCTCCGTCTGAGGGGACCTTGCGTTTGAAACCAGCTGAGCATTGCTCGCAGAAATTGCCCTCGTATCCCGGCGGGCAGCTGCAGGTATGAACCCATCGGGCTGGGATGCCATCTCCACGCCGCGCTGACACCAGCTGCACGTTGTCAAGATAACCTCGTCCTGAAAAAACACAACCGTTTATTCAGTCAAGATCAAGACCATCCTCCAAATATTCAGCAACAAGGTGCATGTTTGAGCTGCTATCGAGATGTGAAAAATGTGACCAAAACTTTAATTTTATGGAGGAACAGTGTGTGAAAGCTGACAGGGAGTCGTAAGACAGCTGAAGAAATGTGAACTGGAAAGAGCTGGAGTGTAATGAGTCCTCTGACAGAAATAAAAGAAATCAGGCTGGATGGCTGTAAAAACATTGGAGGAAAAGGATGCTCACCATTTTCTCCAAATGTTGCCCGGATCTTGATGGCGGTGAGGTTCTGGAGGAGCATCTGGAACTGGAGGGAGGAGACCTGAGGCCTCCACCTGCTGTCAGGCTGCTCATCCAGTCTGTTCACATAGAAGATATAAAGTCAAACTTTACAACACTAGTTAGGAGGTACATTATCATAGCAGTCCTTCGCTGAGATGCTCAGATGGGATCTTCTGTGAAACTTTGAAAACGGTGACTCTACTCGTTACGATGTCAGACTGGAATCTTTTCCTCAATTTCCAACAAGTTGGCACTTTATAAGTCATAAATGTAAAAGCATAAAGACCTTATTAAATATGGCCTCCATAATGGTTTTCTTTTACTATTATCTTCCTGATGATTTGTATTTTTACCATCACCTTCTTGGATTTGTAGCATTCAGTGTGGCTAAAAATGAGCCTGCAGTGAGGTTTTACTGTCTCCAGAGTTAAACAGTGTTTGCTTCCAGTTTTCCAGCTTCTCTCTTGCAATAAATCTCATTTAAACAAAGCCAGTCGGTGTCAGAGTCTCGTTCTTTCTGCATGAGAGGTTTGTTTCTACTTGTTCTGATTACAGCACCACGACTCCTCCACTCTGACAGACAGGAATGTTCACACTTGACTAAGAAGAAAAAACTGAAGTGGCAACAGAGAAGAGGCCAGAAAGAAACAGGAAAATGAATTTGTGTAAACATTGCCTCTGCAGCAAGTTTCGAGTCTGTGCAGGTTGATTTACTGACCTGAAGCTGTACTTGATCTTCTGTCCACACGGGACGATGGACCGCAGGTCGCCCAGAGAGGCAGAAACTCGCAGACCAGCACCTTCCAGGATGACATCGTTGGTGGACGGGTGTCGGACGCCACGGTCCAGACGCAACGAGAAGGAAAAGTTCTGACGGTAACTCAGCAACTGATTCCCCAGGTAAGGAGCTGAAGGAGAGGAAGGAAACACCTGGTCAGGAAGGAGGAGAGAGAGGAGCAAACGAAAGAAAAGAAAAGAAAGGAAAAGAAAGAAGAAAAGAAAAGACAAAAGAAGTAAATGTGATGAGGTGAATATGAGGGGGAAGGAGAGGAAAAGAAGGAAGACAGATAATTTGTAGGGGTTTGTTCTCACCTGGGGCGTACAGGTAAACTGGCAGGCTGTTTTTGGAGATCACCTCCAGGTCCTGGTGTTTCGGTGACCAGCGGAAGTGAACGTCGTCGGGGGTGACACCCTGTGCCGTCGCCGTCTTCCAACCCTCCGGACCTAAAAAAAAACAAAAACAGTTTGTCACCTCACATAGCATCACAGCAGCTGTGCTCTGGGGCTTTTATTTTGAAATCCACTAAAATTTGTCAGATGTCTCGTATTGTGAAAAGGTGGAAAGGTCACCGTGGTCAAAGGTGGAGGTGATGTTGTGGACGGAGTAACCGGACTGTGCAGAACACTGACTGCTGTGGCCATAACAGAAACACGGCAGACTCAAACTCCCAGAATACTCTCTGAAAAACACAAGAGACAGGAAGTCAGACTAAAAAACTGACAGAAACTAAGACAACGGATTTTATGAGGGGAGCATTTTTCTGGGTGCTTTGAGGAGTCAGAGTGGGCATTTTAAACAGAAACAGTAACTTTAATTTACACCTGCGATAAAACTGAAAGGACCTGAAGTAAAGTCAAGTACTGAATAAATGTAAAAGAATAAGACTCCATAATGATTTTGTTTGACTCTTATTTTGTTTTATCATTTATATTTTTAGCAGAAAGGAGTTCAGTTGGACAGTTGTCACTGACAGGAACTGAAGTGATCAATGTGAATGTAAGATCACTTTGAAGAATCACCTTTGTGAGCAGCCGTCCGGTCTGATGGGCCCGTCCGGACAGCGCTCACATTTTTCTCCGGAGACTCCCTCTTTGCAGCTGCAGCGCCCCCTGCTGTCACACGTGGTGCTTACTGAACCTGGAGGGTTAAAATGTCCAACGTTAGTGAAAAAGTGAACTCTCTCTTTTCCAGGCTGTGTTTTACATTTACACATTTATTTATTTATACATTTATAACTTAAATAAAGTGCCAGGTTAGGGTTAGGTTCAGGTGTTTTTCTGTCTCACCTGTGGGGTTGCAGTGGCAGGGCGTGCAGCTCAGTGCTGCCCCCTGCAGGTAGAAGCCGTCTTTGCAGCGCTCGCAGTGTCGGCCCTCGGTGTTTCCCTGACAGTCGACGCAGTGCAGGCCCCAGGCGTCCCGGAGGCAGTACCGAGATCTGCCATTGCAGTCGCAGCGTGTCGTCGCTGCAGGAGGAGACTTCATTTACATATTTACATCATTTCTTCTCTCTGTTATAATCTGAGTCCACTTTTTTCTGTTGGTTTACATTTTTTGGTCTTTATTCTTTTCATGATTTCAGATGTTGGTGTCATTTAGATTTTTATAGCATGAAATATTTTAATGTTTTTCATTATTCTTTAAATCACTTTTCTGTTTAATTTTGAATCTATAACATATTTAGTTTTATCTGTTTGTAACTTGTTATCGCTGCATGTAAAGTAAAAGGATTCGATGCAGCCAGAATATAAAATGTTGGAAAGAAGAAACAACAGTCCTCTGAGAGTCTCACCAGCAGTGAGGTTAAACATTTAAAGATAAAAATATAATATAAAACAATCATCATCTGCGCTTTAATTCAAGATTCAAGATTTATTAACACCTGTTGTTTGTTTTCTCGACATTTTTAGACCAAATTTTGACCTGACGATGACGCTAAAGGAGAAAAACAGCAAAGTTCGTCAAATTATGGTAATGATTACAATAAAGAGTCCATCCTGAGGGGGGAGCTAGAGGACCTGTTGTGTAATATTTAAAGTCTGAATGGTTCATTCTGAACAAGAACGAGGTCAGAAAATGTCACAAAAACTGTCCCTTACATGCTGGTTTTTCTCCGAGAAGTGGAAACTTTGACAGATTGTAGAGGAAGCTCATTAAACAGTCGCTCTGGTTCATTTAAGGGAAATCTGACCTGCAGCTGTTGAACATCTCACTCCGGATTAAAGTGTTTCTTTTCCTCTTTTCCTTTAACCTGAGAGCGCCACAGACGTTTACAGAGCGTGAAGCCTCGCATGTTCTGTGGTTTGTTCAGAAATCCCAAAGAGAGCTGCCCCTCCCAGCCTGAAGGCCTGCAGACAAACCAGCAGAGTCCCACCCATCGCCAACGCCTCGTCTGAGGAAACAACCTGCAGCGAGCTCAGACTTCACCCACAGATCTGAGGCGCTTTAAAGCTTCATTTTAAATTCTGATAGTTTCAACAGGCTGCTGCTTGTTGCTGCCGTCTGATGTTTTACTCACAAACAGTGTTTGGAGGAAAAGTTGTGCAGTGACAGGTCAGAAAATGGAGGAAAAATCCTCCTGAACCTTTGTGCTGCAGAGCCAGTCTGCTTTTTTCACACATATTTCACATTTTACAATTCATCTTAAACTGCAAGAAGCTTTGTGAAGTTCTGACCTCATGCAGGGTTGGTTATCTGTGTTCATCAGTTAAACAGCAAGTTTACAAGAAGTTGATTTAACAGGCATAGTTGTAGGAGAGAAAATCACGACTGACTGCGAACTGTCTCGTCTGTTTTGTTCTTGTTCGTTAACCTGTTTTATAAATCCAACGTTTGGTCCGTCACATGTTTCATCTCCTACAAAGAGCCTTAATGTCGTTTAAATTTAGGGTAGGTAATGTGATTATGTGTGATAATGACCTAAAATTACCTAATGAGACTGACACTTTTGCAGCTAACAGGCGACATTAAAGGAACAAACCAACGTTTCTCTGCGTCGCTGTCAGTGTCCAGAATCAGGATGTGTTTGACTCAGAACAAAGACGAGTAGTTTCATCAGAAAAAGAAAGAAAAAAAACCTCTTCAACAACAACGATGAGTGTGTCTGGTTTTACCATCTTATGATAATGTGACTTTTCTCCACTCTGATATCATTAGCGAAGGTCTGGCTGTGACTCATTTGTCCACACAGACTCGTGGAAGCGTTCAGACGGAGGCTGAGGTGAGTTTAAGGTGCGTCTGTTTGTTCTGCTGTCTGACCTCTCACCTCTCAGCTTCAGACTGAAGGATTCATGAAGACGCTGAAACGCTGTGACTCAACCTGTGATGGGAGTGAGTGTTGATCTGAGCGCCGCCGGCAGCGATGAGCTCAGGTATTATTACGTTTATGGGTCTGAGAGGATTCCTCCATAAACACACAGTATGTGACGATAAAAATGATAAAAATGAGAAGACAGGAACATTCGCTTCTCTAATCTGAGCTCAAGTAACATCAGGAACAAATGGAGGGTAGATTTGGTCCATTTCACAGCGTTCAACATGATAATCATGAAATGTTTGAAGTTTCATGGTCTTTTCTAACATATCTGAGATCTTTTATTAAACTAAACTGAAGGATTTTGATCCTGTAAAACATTCAGTGTTAAAGTTTATTCTTGACCTTGGAAACAACAGTTTAAAAAAAGTCTGTTTATCCTCTTTTTCCAAAACTTTCTAGCATTTAAGATTTTAAGTGGTTGAACCATATTTTGCAACAACTTTAATATCTTATCTTATCTTATCTTATCTTATCTTATCTCATTTCCTGAGACACTCTGAGTGTTCCTGAGTTACCTGGAAACAGGTGAACTAACCACCTCATTATTCACTGAGAAGACTTCTGCTCAGCGTGTCCTCCATCGTCTTCACTCACAGCTCAGTGAGAGAGGAAACCGTCTGTGGCATGTTTGATTTATGATGCTCAGATAATCAAAGGTGGACAGTCGGCTTTATGTCTCATTAACTGAGCTGAAACGTGAAGCTCAGGCCTCACTGAGCTTTTATCATCTGTCACCTGCACATCTCTACAGTTTTATTATCTCATGGCAGTGCAGACTTTCCTCCGTCCACACTGTGCAGTAACCATGAGAGAAACAAACAGGTTTCAGGTCTCTACAGGAGGATTTCCTGTACATTTGTTTATCTTTAACGTCTCGATGTTCGATGACAGTTTAGTTCAGTCTGATCTCATCTGAATGTGTTCAGTGTTCAGCAGTAAAGAAACAGTTTGTCATAAAGCACGTAAAAACATTGGTGTGTCTCTCAGATTTGATCATTATCACGTACAACACTCGACCAACGTCACATGTTCACATGTTCACATGTTAATGACAGCACACGTATGTTTTAAACACCTCATGAGGTCAAAGTATAAACTTTACAGTAAGTTTGGTTAACGTTCGATTATTGATTATTTGGCCCCTTAATGACATCACAGGAAGGTTATAAAAGAGGTGAAGGTGCAGACTGAGAGGATTTTTTCCATAATGAGGTTAAATCAGTCCCAACTCTCAAACACTGATTTGATTTTCAAACAGCTGTTTTGTGGAAAAGAGGCTGTAAGTTAGTCTGAAGTTCATGTCAGGTGACAGCAGGTTAATCTATAAAGATGAGAGCAGGTTCGTGTACTCACAGTAAACGCTGTAGGTCGCCTGGACGGCACAAACTGCAGCCAAAACCCCGCAGAGTGAAATCCAGCTGCTCTTCATGTCGTCAATCCTGAAATCAGATCAGCGTCTCCTCAGAGCTGAAAAACTGATGCAGCTCCTCAGAGCGTCGACTTTTAACTCTTCTCCTGCTGCAGGTCTGAACACGCTGCATTACTCACATGTGATTCACACACACACAGTCAGAGGATATGACTGTGTGTGTGTGTGTGTCCTGGGACAGCCCGGCTGTTGTTCTGGATGTTTTCTGGGACTCTTCCACCACATTTACATTTTTATAGCACAAAGACAAAATCCTGCTTTGTTCCAGAA